>JAGFNX010000497.1:0-106692 GCA_017657125.1 Scopulariopsis brevicaulis
GGGGGGGRGTGGCGGAGGCAAGTCTTACGTTCCAAGTCTGGCAGAGATGGAATGGGAAGCTGAACTTGCGCCCAACGGCATCCTTGAACCTGATGGGCGCCTGTTCCGCCGCCTTCTTCTCCTCGGCCGCGATCCTGTCCATGGTCTCCTGCTGCACCTTCTTCCTGAACTCCTCGTCCTCCGCCTTCTTCGCGGCCGCGGCCGCGGCCGCGGCAACAGCAGCAGCCTCAGCCTCCGCTTTCTCCTTCTCCAGCTTCGCGCGCGCCTCGTTCTCCGCCTTGAGCTTCGTCTCCTCCTCCATCCTCTTCCTGTAGGCTTCCTCCTCAGCCGCCTTCGCCGCCGCGGCCGCGCGAGCCTCCTCCTCGGCCTTCCTCTCCGCCTCGAGCTTCAGCCGGGCCGCCTCCTCGGCGCGCCGTATGGCCTCCTCCTCGCGCCTCTTCGCCGCGGCCTGGGCCCTCAGCTCGCCCTCGAACTTCTCCCGGGCGGCCCGCTCCACGCGCTGCATCTCCTCCTCCCGCAGGCGCCTCTGCTCCTCCTGCGCCTTGCGCTCCGCCTCGATGGCCTCCCGCGCGATCCTCTCGGCGTCCTTCTTCGCCTGCTCGATCTGTATCTGGGCCTCCGCCTGGGCCTTCTTCATGGCCTCCATCTTCCGCGCGATACTCTCCTCGGTCTCCCTCCGGATCTTCTCCTCGAGCTCCAGGCGCCGAGCCTCCTCCTCCTTCTTCCGCTGGTCCTCGCGGTATAGTTCCAGCTCCGCCTTCATCTTGATCATCTCGGGAGACGGGCTGGGCTCCTTCGGGGGCGCGGGGGTGGGAGGCTTCCCCGGGCCCTCTGTTGGCGGCGGCGGCGGCGGGTAGGTCTGGAGGTACTGCTGCATGTGGCTAGGCACGCCGTAACCTCCGTAGCCATAGTGGCCAACGGGACCGGGGCCGCCTGGACCGCCTTGGGGCTGGTACGGGGTGACGCCGTACGCATCCCTCGGGTCGCCAAAGTAGTTGCCGCCATTGCTGCTGGAGTGGGGGCTGAAGGGGTTCGAGTAGTTGTTGTAGGGGATCATCTGGTTGGCCTGGTGGTACGGGTTCGGGGGGTTCATGTATCCCCCGGCGTTGCTCTGCGCGTAGCCAGGCGGGTGGCCTCCCCGGCCCCCGTAGAAGCCGCCGGGCGGGGGGCCATAGCCACCACGTCCGCCAAAGGCGGGCGGGTAGTCCTCCGATGGATCCAGACTGTCGGGTTGGGTCGGCGCCGGCTGATATGAATGCTGCCGGTACGGCCGGCGGAAGGGTTGAGTGGAGCGAGATTGCGATCGGGACCGTGACCGTGACCTGTCGTAGCTAACGGAGGCCGAGTCGGTCGGGTCGAGCTCGTCGTAGTTAGATTCCCAGGTGCTCGCGGTCTCCTCCTCGTAGCTGCTCGATTCGTCCTGGCGGTATGATTCGTCTTCCTCGCTAGAGTACTCTCGCGGATCGCGTTGACGGTGCGGTTGAACCCTGACTCGAGCGGCGCCGCTAGAGTGAAGAGAGTTAATACACGTAGGGTAAGTAGACAGGCGCCGGTGAGTACCGTGGCAGGACAGGAGGTGAAGGTGACGGCCAGACGGGGGGACACGCTGGCGCGACAAAGGCAACTACTTACGACATTTGCAAGGTCGAGGGCTTTGTACGCTTGGCTCACACAATCTCGGGGCAGCGCGGGAGAAGAGGTGCGCGAGAAGGGAGGAAATATGCAGGAAGCAGAGCAAGAGCTGCGGCAGAGCTGCGAGGGCTAGGCCAGGCGACTTCTCCACTTATCAGAGCGCCGACTCGGCTGTGGCGGTAGAGTTTGGCTCTAAAAGCAAATGCTGGACGGCGCGAACGAGGTGGCTGGCGAAAACCGACAGTTGTAGTCGTTTGCTGGTGCTGGCGAGCAAATCAAGCTGAATGTGCGGACGCGGTCTCTCGTGCGTGTGTGTGTGTGTGTGTGTGTGTGTGTGTGTTATTCCAAACAAAGGCGGGGGAACGTCAGAAGCCGGTTGGGGAGGGGCGGATCGAAGTTGCAATTGAGATCAGATGGCGGGCGAAAATTTCCAAGGGCGGAGAAAGAGGGTGTGGGAGTCCCTTAAAAGCATGCAGCTTACATGTACGGGGCACGGTACTCGTACTTTGGATGCAGGAGCTGAAGGGGCGGGCGGTGGGCGGTGGGCGGGAGGCACTGGCCTTTAAGAGAGCGGGCGGGATGAGGCTGTTGGGCTCGAACGGGGGGCGATTGGGTGCCAGGCGGGGGAGACTGCGGACCGGGCGGACGGTGTGTCGGTGACTGTGTCGGACGGCCACAGACAGCGACGACGGACCCCGCGAGCTTGGTCCCGCAGCGCCGAGGGGGTGGGTCTCAGCGTAGGGCAGCCGCTTGCATGTATCAGAGGGGCGAATCTGGTGATGCGGGTCGCCGCAAGGCAGCGCAGCACAGCGCTTGGCCGGCCGGGGTCGGGTTCGACCGGCGCAGATGGTGATTGGGTCCAAGCCGACTCGATGCGATGGCGACAGGCTCGGGATCGGTGGTAATGTTGGCGATGGGATTGGCGGGGCGGTTGGCGATGATGGGATGAATGGGCGTTGGAATATGTCCGGTGCTAGCGACGGGGTGCAGCGCTTCAGTGGGTTCCGGGGAGGGGAAGAGGGGCGACCCTGGCGGTCTCTCCTGCGGCGGGGCCTCTGATCTTCATAAGCGACCCGTGGAAATTCCCCTGCCTCCAGTCAGAAAACAGGCCGCGGTCGATGCCACATGGCGCTACTGCGGAGGGGAGATCGGAGCCAGTGATCGGTATTAGTCGGGGATGCCGGCCTATTTAAGTCGTGGCCAATGCCGCGGAGGAGCGGCAAGGTAAACAGATCTGAGGCAGGCTCGGCCGCGGAGCCAATGGACTCGACGAAAAGCGTGTGGGAGGTCAGGTGGGCAGGCGGGGGCAGCGCGACGGAGCCGGGACGGGTGACGAGGTCAGAGCTGCGAGACTAGAACGTTCTGTTCCCTCTGGTAACCCGAATTTGGCATCGTGGCGCCCTGCGGCATGGCATTCGTCCTTGTCCCTCGATTCTCAGACAAGCCAGCCGCACCTGGCTCCGTCGCAAATGCCAGACGCCAGACAAAGGAGCGCTGCGCTCAGAGTCCCCACGTTGTGTGAGAGACGGCTCCAGGCAGCCTTCCCCTCCATTGCCTGCATGCGGCTGGCAAGCAGCGACGCTAGTCGCGATGGGTAGTGGAAGGAAGGTGGCGGAGCCGACGATGGACCGCAGATCACAGACGAGGCCGGTGTTAACGGTCAGACAAGATCGCGAGTCTCGAGTCTCGAAAGTTCTCGGCATGCTGTGTAATGCCGTGGATAAGCTTATCGGGGTGTTGTTCCCGGCGAAGCACGGCAATCAGCAGCTTGACAGGTTGGCAGCTGGGTGTACTTCTGGTCCGGACGACAATCTCCAGAAAGCCTTGATAAATGCTTTTGGCCGCTATCATGGCTGCTCGGCTTGGAAAACCATTTCAATATTCCAACTTGTCACCTTGCTCTTACAACCCGTCGGTGCCAAGGCGAAGGGCTTCGTGGGGGTGTCATTTCTCCATGTCTCGGCGGGGCCAATAAGCTCTTTGATCAACAATCGTCCAGCGTCTCAGCCCGTGTCCTGTCTTACCCGGAAAAGCATCCTACAGTCTCTTTGCACTTAAAACTCCGTCGGGTTGACTACGCGCCGCAGAGGACAAGAACGGTATCCCCTAGACACAACACCCTCCAAGCGTAAACACACCCGAGTGGCCATTGCCAGGAACAGTCGCATGTGTAGTCTTGGTTGGTCGGTGAGAGGCCACTAGGGCGGATGAGAGTGGTTCCTTGTCCCGAGCATGCGTTTCGCGCCCTACACTGGATAGGCAACTATCCATACCTTGCAACATTGAGCCCAATGGTTAGCCCCGAGACCAATCCTCGCTCTGCGCATCCACAGCGCACAAACTGCCTTGCCTCAAAATAGCCCTGCTGCTTAGCTGGCCAGCGGAGGCCCCGGTGCCTAAGAGAGGCGCAGCCTCTCTTTTTTTTTTTTTTTTCCGCGCACCATCATTGGCGGTGACGCCTCGGCGCCCGATGGAAACGCCCAATGGAGGCCCCCGATGACTCTTTCAAGAATTCCACAAGTGGCCCTTGAGGGTGCCAGCTCAGGGGCGTGTCAGTAGGCTGCGGCGACGATGTGCAGATGCACTTGCCTGCGCCTCCGAAGCTGCATGCGAGCCCCTGTCGCCTCGCTTGTCAGTCACATGCGAGCAGCGGACAGCGCATCGTAGGACAGGAACTGTCCCGTTGTCAATCCAGGCACGCCTCAGGATGGCCTCACGGTAACAATGTGAACCCAAAAGTGTGATTCACCCCTGAACGCTACCCGCAAGTAAATCGTCCCCGCCGCAGCCAGGGCACGTGGCATAAACACATACTTTCCAACCTATCTTACAACCTTCGCCTCGTTCTCCGAGAGCAGCTCCCGAGCGGCTGCCACCTCCGCCTCGTCGTACCCCTGCCACAGCGGCTCTCCCGCCCCGTACCGCCGTACAATCTCGCCCAGCTTCTTCGTCGCCTGCTCGTTCAAAGCCTCGAGTGTCTCCTTCGACGGGAGCGCCATCTCCTCGTCATCAGTCTGCTTTGGCGCCTTCAGCAGCTTCAGGTCGCTGAGCAGCTTATCCGTAACCTGCCACAGTTAGCATGCGATCTACGCCGGTAGGGAGGTCCCGCGGGGGGTCTATCTCACCCGCTTCAGACCGTAGTAGCCGCGCAGATAGTCGTCGCACAGCTCGATGCTCCGGCAGAACCGCTTCACCGACTCCGCGTAGTGTTTGTAAGTGGCATTGTCAGTTGAGGCCGAGGCTGCCATGAACAGCACCTCCCCGAGCCGGGCGCTCATCTGCAGCGAGTGTTAGACCCATACAATGACTGTAGACATAGGGCCACGTACATTCCATGAGTTCGGTGACAAGACCAGAACTTCCTCCAGTGCGTATAAAGCCTGGCTGTACATCCCCTGGGCGAGGTATAGGTCGGACAGCTCGGACCAAGCCTCGGCGTCGGTGGGCGTGTATTTCAGAAGGTCAACAAGGGAGGATATGGCGTCCGACGTCCGGCCGATCGACTTCAAAAGCGCAACCCGACGTTTCGCGATAGGCTATGACAATGGTTACCGTCAGCACCTTCAAAGTGGGGTTTACCATTGCGCTCTTACAATGTTCGTCTCCTGGTCGCCCGAGCCCTCTAATATCGCATCATACTCCTTCAATATCCCCTCGAGCTCGGCATTACTCGTAGCCTGCGCCTCCTTCACGAGGCCCATCAGCGCCATTATCCTCTGGTTGTCGTTCCCGAACCTCAGGACCAGCCGCGCAAGCAGTTCCTGCGCCGACGCGTCGTCCCCTATCCTGAGGCACGCCAGGAGCAGGTTCTCGTAGATGACCCATAGCTCGGCGTTCTCCGCCGCGGAGAAGAGGGCGAGGAGCGGCGACGTCGAGAAGGCCCTCGGGTTCTTGCGGAGGATGGTCGGCGCCTGCTGCGCGAGCTCCAGGACCTCTTTCCTGGAGAGATGGGCCTGCGGGCGGAGGAGTGACGGGGCCATTGTGGAAGATGCGATGATGGTGCTTTCGGGGGGGCCAGCTGTATCGTCCGGGGAGGCTCCAATCCGCCCAAGAGCTGGTGTGGAGCTTCTCCTGACCTCCCTGCTGTAGGGACTGTAGGGAAACTAGTTATTCCGATATTGTCCCGGCGTCATGGAACCAAGTGGGGCCACAGCGCCCCGCCCACTAATAAAAATCCGCCAATTTTTTTTCTGACTGACCAAAACTTTTTCCTCTCTTTCTGTTGGCAGAGCCTTTTCCCTCCGCCGATTCGCGCAATGCCAGTCCGCTTCCACAATCTGGCACTCGCAATCGGATAGTGCTACAAGCTCTCGAGTAGGAAACCCTTCCTCACTCTTGTAGGCACATACTCATCCGAATCGGCACCCCCCCTTGCCTTCCCCGTCTCCCAAACATGACCGTGGCCGAGGTTTCGCTCTCGTCGGACCCCGCGACCGCGGCGGACGAAGTCGCGAAGCAGACCGCGGCGCTGTCCCTCCGTGACGAGAGCAAGCCCGAGCAGCAGGGTGTCGCGCCGCACAGGTCTCACGACCCGGCGAACAACCAGAAGCGGTCGGACCCGTTCCAGTTCGGGAGTCGTTACCTGAGCCAGGACGACGACGTGTTCGAGTTCAATGCGTGGGACCACGTAGAGACTGATGATGCGTACAAGGAGTACGCTGAGAGCCAGTTCGAGAAGCAGCGCCAGGCGCCGGCGTCTGACTTTGACAAGAGTGAGTCTACTACCCTTCCCCAGCAGAACACGATACCCCCTGATGTTGTGATGAGCCTTTCAAAATGCATAGTTCATCTGACAAAAAAGTTGATGACTCACTTATCCTTCTTTCGCTCCCATCTGATTGCATCTTATTCAATTTACTCTTTGTTTATCTATCAACTTGGGAGTTGCTTTTTGCTAACGCATATGCGCTTAAAGGCAGGTTCAACGGTCAACCCGCGAAGTGGTGGGACCTGTTCTACAAGAACAACTCGGCCAACTTCTTTAAAGATCGGAAGTGGCTGCAGCAGGAGTTCCCCATCCTCGAGGACGTGGCGAAGGAGGACTACGGTCCCGCCACGGTGCTAGAGATTGGCGCCGGAGCCGGGAACACGGCGTTCCCGCTCATCGCCAGGAACCAGAACCCCAAGCTCAAGGTGCACGCGTGCGACTACTCCAAGAAGGCCGTGGACGTCATGCGCAGCCAGGAGAACTACAACACAGATGTTATGCAGGCGGACGTCTGGGACGCCACCAGTGACGAGCTGCCTCCGGGCCTCTCTGAGGGCTCGGTGGACGTGGCGATCCTAATCTTCATCTTCTCCGCCCTCTCCCCCCGCGAGTGGGAGAAGGCCGTGAAGAACGTGGCCCGCCTGCTAAAGCCCGGCGGGCAGGTCTGCTTCCGCGACTACGGGAGGGGCGACCTCGCGCAGGTGCGCTTCCGGAAGAACAGGTACCTCGAGGAGAACTTCTACGTCCGCGGCGACGGGACGAGGGTCTACTTCTTCGAGGAGGGCGAGCTGGCGCAGATATGGGCCGGCGAGTTCGAGATCCTCGCGCTGGGGATGGACAAGCGGCTGCTTGTCAACCGGGCGTCGAAGCAGAAGATGTACCGGTGCTGGCTCCAGGGCCGGTTCAAGAGGAAATAAAAAACAATCCCCAGCCACGTTCATGACTCTCCCATTGCCTTGACTCGAGTGAAACAAGTGTTAGTTGGCTTCGCTATGTTGGCGCTGTATCCTGTCTGCGTTCCGTCCTTCCCCCCGTTCAGTACAGCAATGCCTCCCTGAGCGCATCCCGCTCGTCCTCCCCGAACCCAATCCCGTCCAGATACCCCTCCAACCCCCCGTACCTCGCCACCAAGTGCGCCTCAATCCTCTCAACCATGTCCGCAGCGGTGACCCCCCACTCGGCCGTGAACCCAAACAGCGCCAGCTCGGCGCCCGTCTCCTTGAGCCCCGGCTCGAGCTCGGCGTCGGTGAGGGCGTAGTCGTGCTCTATGGCGTCGCGCGGGACGCCGAGGACCAGGAGGGTGAGGGTCGTGATGAGGCCGGTGCGGTCCTTGCCGAGGGTGCAGTGGGTGAGGGCGGGGAGCTGGGTTGGTTTGGTGAAGATGCGGAGGGCCTTTGGTGTTGTCAGCTGGCTGCCCTCGTGAGAGGACTAGTTGTTGGAAGGGGGAGGGGGGGGCCGGGAGAGGGGTGGGGAGTTGTTTACGGTTGCGACGTCGGGGCCGGACTGGTCCATGGTGTCGAGGCCCGTGACGACCAGACCCCGCGGGTTCATGACCTCGCGAGAGATGATGCTAATCGCCTCGTTGCGCCATCCGCAGACGTACAAGAAGACGACACAGCTAGAGACAGCCAGTCAGTCACCAGAGATGGAGGAAGACGGTATCGAGGGGACCATGTCAACGCACATGTAGCCCCACCAGGACAGCTGGCTGAGGAGGAACTTCTCAAAGTGGTTCCCCGTGATGGAGACGTGAAAGTAGTGCTCCGTCTCGAAGCCGGTGGTCGTGGCGTTGGCGGGCGCACGGCTCTCGCCGCGCTTCTTGGCCGCGTTGAGCTTCTCGGTCCTAGACGGGTACTCGATCAGCAGGGTACCCACCAGTGAATGAGAGATGGGGGCTGCATACTTCGTGCGGAGGTCGAGGACGGAGCGGATGCCGACATGTCGGAGGAGGGTCTGCTTGTCCTCGGGCGTGGCTTCATCTGCTCGCGGTTGTGAGTGAGGGCTCCGAGCGCAGCGGATAGGGCGGGTTTCCCAGTGCTGGGAAAGATGAGACTGGACGTACCTAGCCGGGCGGACCGGTAAATGACCCCCTCGCGGATGCGCCTACCATGAAGCCCTCGTCAGTCTCACCATTGTCCAACTACACCGCCCACTCACGATGAGCCTCGGCCTTACCGTCCGCCGAGGTACGAGTTTATTGTAGCCCCGACATCCCGGAAGTTGACGACGCTTTCCAGCGCCGGTGTCTCGCTCTTCATTCTCGAAGTTTAGGGGCCTGGATATCCAAGTCTTCCGGCCACCAATGAATGGGTATAAGCCGCGTTGGGGTGTATAAAGAGTCGCGATGTGGCCCACTCTGAAGCAATTTTATCCGCGCTACGTAGACTAACAGGGGCACGGGTGGAGCGGGGGACCTCCATTACTTAAGCGGACGCATTCGCACTCATAGAGTCGCAGTCGCATGTCCGGGACGGTCATCGCTCCTGGAAATCCCGCCTGCTCGTCCGTTTGGATGGCCCGTGTGGTATGATGGAGTCAACAACTCAACAAGACGGGCAGAGATGAGGCCATGTTCGGAGCCGGGTGAGCGGCCCGTCCGAATCGGGGCAGGGTGAGGACGCGGCGCGGTGACGAGGCACCGTTCCCGACGGAGTGCGTGCGGGTGGACCGGCCGGAAGATTGTCTCGGGTGCCCGGGTCCCTTCCATCTGGCTGGGCGCGTGCCTGATGTGCTATTTTAGGAGGGCCCTTTTCCTCGGCACCATGTGCAGGGGCCGGCGGAGGTCTCGGCTTGGATGTCTCGGTGAGCTCCAAGTTCACCACCCACATGTGTAAGTGACACCCTTCCACGCGACACCATTGAAGAAAGACACAAAAAAAAAACGAGCGACTACTGATATTAATAGCCGCATTCTGGAACACGCCCCTGATCCTGTCCTAGAATGTTTCAAGCTCCGTGACGTCTGCGGGCGGCCCGGCCGAGGTAACGCACAACATAAACACTCGCGCCTCAGGGCCTCGGTGCGCGCCGAAGAGGTTGCGAATGACGTATGCGCCCTCCCAAGCCCCCCTCCTTCGCGCGCCCCGTCCGTCTCCCGCGCCGCCGTCGCAGGCCAGCAAGAGAGGAGACTAGCTGAACTTCAGGTGCGTTAGCCGGTGGGGCAGCCCGGCGGCAGGATCCGAATCTCGAGCATCGTTCTCCACTGGCTTGGGCTTGCTTGGCGCCTCCGCAGCAGGGAAAAGAAATTGCCCGTTGCCATAATATTACATATTCCGGTATGTTTTCCCGCAGGGCGACGGGGGCTATTTTTGGCGGGGCGGCGGAGGCAGCGGAGCTTCGGTTCCGGGGGCCCGATGACCTCAGTTGGTCCTGCACCTGTCGGACTTGTTCCGGATCGACCAAACTGTCTAGGTAATAATTGCAGTACCTCTCTCTTATTATATGTATGCTCTTTTACTCTTTTGGGGAAAAACTCGGCTCCCATCACTTCTACAATCAGACGAGACCCCCTCCATCCCAAGCCAGGCCTCGCCGCAAACGGGGGGGCACGGCCACCGCATTGAGCTCGCTTCCCTGCATAGTCGCCGTCCAACACCCGGGCTCAGCTGCCCCGGTGTCTGCCCGCCGTCGCGCGTGACGCACTTAGCTCGCCTCCGCTCTCCCCCCAAAAGGAACGAACAGGATCGGGGGCGCCACGCCAAGACGCCGGCCCTTTCTCCGAGGGACACCAGCGAACTGAGACTTCCACCGCCTCCGCAGATCTGAGGGAGCGCATGTACCATTACCTCATCCGGCAGGGGGGGCCTTTTTTTTCTTTCCTGGGGCTTGGGGGACGTCATACCCCGGGGGAGGAGCCCTCTTCGGTGGGTTGATATATTAGGCGAGCTGGGGAATGATGCAATCCTGCTTTGAGCCCGCGTCTGCACGTCGAAACCCTTGTTCCTTTTTCCATCCCCGGATCGCCATCGCCGCCGTGCTTCACACATACACGCGCACTTGTTGCTATTTTGGAATCGCAGTCGTCTCTTTGTTCCAGCCGCTGATTTTCTTCATCGCCCGTGCTGCTCTTCATCCCTCGCAGCAGCGCCCATTCCTCCTGCTCGCCTGCGCTAGGCCCCCCCGTCCGCGGCCCCCCACCCCCGCAACATTGTCACAGTCCCTCTGAGCGACAGGGAGCGGCGATTCCGAAGGGTAAGAATCGAGGGCGGGAAGCAGACCGACGCCGCCATGTCGCACTTACAAGAGCATTCCAACACACGTACGTCAACGACTCTCGCCGACAGCCCCGCCCGCACCTGGTTTCTATTTCTTTTTTCTTCTTGCTTTCTTGGGTTTGTTTCTTTGTGTTCCGTCTTCTAATCGGCTTTTTTGCAGAGACAGCGCCGAGGATGAAGCCCAACCACCCCTCCCACCGCCACTCCCGCGACTCCTCCGCCTCCGCCGCCGCCGCCCTCGGCTGGTCGCGGCACAAGCCCCAGCCGAGCAAACCCCCGGCCGCAAACCCCATCTCGCCTTCCGCCGCCCGCGCTGCGACCCTCGCCGCGAGATCCCCGTCGCCGCGCCGCCAGGACGGACAGCGCGGACGGGCGCCTAGCACGGGCGCCTCCCCCGGCACGCCGCGGGGCGGACAGCCACGGAGCCTAGGGAACTCGGCGGCGGCGGAGGCGTTCAAGGCAAAGCCGGCTCCTGGCCCACCGCCGCGGGACCTGGGTAACTCGGCGGCGGCGCAGGCGCTCAGGGCAAAGCCGGCTCCGGCTCCTGGCGCGCCGCCGCGGGACCTGTGCAGCTCGGCGGCGGCGCAGGCGCTCAGGGCAAAGCCGGCTCCGGCGCCTGGTGCGCAGGCGGGTCGCGGGGATGGGCCGTCCCAGTCGCTGCTGGCGGCCCGGGGGGCTGTCAGTGCCACGCGGCCGAGGTCCAAGTCGTCGCCGGTGCTGAAGCAGCCCGCGTCCGACCAGCCGGGCGGCAGCAGCGGAAACGGAAACGGCGCGACGCGGCGGTGGGAGTTCGAGCCAGGGCGGCAGTCGGCCGATGACGGCGCAGTGTTGGCGTCGACCATCTCGCCCCTCATGTACACCGCCAACCCACCCGTGGCCCTCGAGGTGGAAGAAAAGAGGAAGGAGGAGGAACTACACGCCTCGGCTGTTGCCATGGCGAAGAGCATGTTCAACTCGCAGTCGAAGCTAACCGAGGACTTCCTACACGAAGACGACGACTTGCAGAGCACCAGTCGCACTAGCCACGGGGCCCACTCCGACCAGCCCCCGAACCTCCACGAGGCGGCCTACAAGCTGGCGCAGGAGCGCCTCGCCAAGCTCTCCGACGAGCACCAGAAGAACAGGGGGTTTCAAGATTACTACACGCCGGCCGCCGCCCCGCGCCGCCGCTTCACCGTCGGCGCCAGGCTGCGGAGGCGGGCGTCCAGCGACGGCGACATAGAGGCCCGGCCGAGAAACAGATTGTCGAACCGCGCGTCCCCCGCCACGACGAGCCGGCTCGAGTCCGACGCCGCGGAGCGCGAGAGGGATCGCGCAAAGGTCCTCGCCGCGGCGCAGCGGAACGTCAGGACGCAGCTCGACGGGATAGACCAGAGCGTTGCGGACCGCACGGGCATGGTGCCGCCGAGCACCAAGGGCGTGTGGGCGTCGAGGGCGCAGGCCATCGCGCAGGCCAAGGCCTCCGCGGCGGCGGCGCCGGAGGGTCCGCACGAGGGGCAGCGCAATGTCGGAGGGGGCAGGTACGTGGCGCAGGATGATATCGATGCTGTTGCGAGGGAGAATCTGAAGCCGCTTCTTTCGGAGATTGATGAGCGGGCGGAGAAGGAGAGGGAGAGGCAGAGGGTTTTGAAGGAGGAGGCGGAGGCGAAGAGGGTGGAGGCGGCGAAGAAGGAGGCGTATGACAAGGAGGTCAAGGATAACCTCCGGAAGCTAAAATGTATGTCACGTATCTCGATATCATCTCGGGAAACCCCAGGCTAACACGTTAGGAAGCGGAGCAAAAGGAACAGGAAAAGGCACGGCTGAAGGTGTTAAAGGAGGAGGAGCGAGCTAGGAAGAAGGACGAGAAGGCCAGGAGGAAAGCGGAAAAAGAGTCGCATTCGAAAGATGCAGCAGCAGCTGGCGCTGACGACGCACGAGCGGGGGCAATGAGTCCCGACTCAGTGGCGACCCAACAGGAGCCCCCTCCCCAAGGCACCGAAGGCAACGGCGTCCCCCGCCGCGCCACCCCTCCGATTCCGCTCCCCCAGAAGACGAACGATACAGAGCCCAAGGAGCAAACGAAGTCCCCCGGCAAGGTCAAGAGCTGGCTCCGCGCGAAGCTCACCCGCCAGAAACCCCGCGACGACCAGGAGCAGCCCCGGAGCTTCGTCGGCGGCCACGTCCTCCGCTCGCCCGAAACCAGCACAGGCAGCAATATTCCCGCGCCGTCGGCGAAGGACGTCTCGTCCCTCGCGGGCCGCATCCGGCATCCGCACCTTGAGGAGGAGAGGGCCCGGACGCCGAGCTTGAGTGGGCGCGAGGAAAGGGAGAAGCCTGAGGAGGGAGAGAGGCCTGATGAAGGGGAGAGTCCTGGGGAGGGGAAGAGGCCTGAGGTAGGGGAGATGCCTGAGGTGGGGCACAGGCCTGAGGAGGGGGACAGGCCTGAGGAGGGGGAGAGGCCTGAGGAGGGGGAGAGGCCTGAGGAGGGGGAGAGGTCTGAGGTGGAGGAAAGGCCTGAGGTGGGGGAGAGGCCTGAGATGGGGGAGAGGCCTGAGATGGGGAGGCGTGTTAGTTCGGGAACGGACGACATGTTTGTGGATGCGAGGGATAGTTTCCCGTCGCCGATGACGCCGCCGCGGATGGTTGGGGCTATTCCGAGCGGGAGTCTTAATAGGGACTCGCGGTTCGTGGAGATGATGGACTAGGATCACATATTGGCACCCTTATTTGACGGGACGGAAGGCTCATGCTTGGATGACTTGGATTTCGCGTTGGGTATCTTGAGGCATATTTCGTTGATATGGGATAGCCGCGGGCCTCTGGGTGCTGAGCCATATTGACGAAGGATCTCGGAGTGTTGTACTAATACATTGATGTACCGATGTATATGATTGCCTGGGGGACATTTGGCGCGCAGTTGGCTATACTATGGGATTATCCCTCCGAAATGATGACGTTAAGTGATGCTGTCTATGCGTATTTTGGATTGATGTACATGATTCTAACCGGATATAGACTTGGTCCTCCCTCTGCATTGAACCACGAGAGTCCAGCGGAAAACCTCCCATCTTGGGGTCTGATTCTGATTTTGAAACCCCAAGCCCCCGTCTAGTATGCCCTTGCCATTCTACTTTTAATATGCAAACCGTGACCGTAACTCCTCGCGGGTATAGACAAAAGGAAACAAAGACCACCAAAGAACGAGACGCCCCGGCCCATGATGCACCCCTATTCTCTTGCACCCCTCCACGAAGGAAACCACCCACAGGACAAGTGGACGTAGCCCAGACCCAAAAAATGAAGAAATAAAAGGAACTCGGGCACCTCAGTAGTAGCCCCCGACCCGCGCCCTCTCCGGCTCCGCGATCCTCGCCTCCTCCATCTCCAGCGGACTAGGCTCCCTCTTCCCGCCAACCCACTGTCGCATCTTGCCCCGCGTCTTGCGGAGCGACCGCCCGCGCGCGGGGACGGCGACCACGTGCTTCGTGTGCACCGCGGGCCACAGGTCGACGACGAAGGAGAAGACGTAGAAGGAGAAGACGGCGGCGATGACCCACTCGAGCACGGCGGCTGCGTCGTACTTCTTAGACCGAGAGCACACGGCGAAGGCGATGCAGAGGATGATTTCGACGACGATGAAGAAGAGTTTTAGGAGGAAGGACGTGCGGAAGATGGCGTAATCGCGATTACCTGCGGACGAAGAATATTAGCTTTTTCTGTACGTTTTCTTTCTTTCTAACCTTGATCTCAGGGGTAAAGGAATGAGGGTTCGAGGGTTCGAGGGTTAAAGTTTCAAGGCTAGGGCCCTGAAAAGAGCGCGGAGAACAACTTACTCGTCCGCAGCAAGCGGTACTCCCAGCAGACGAAGATCGCGCTCACCAGGTACCCTCCGATGAAAAGGCCGAGGAAGATGTGGTGCAGCTTGTTGTGGTGCCATGTGTCGAAGATGGAGAGCAGGATGAGCCCCACGGTGCCGACGACCGCAAACGCTATCGTAAGCGACTTGAGGATCTTCTCGCCGCGGGACGTGTTGGGCAGGAGGCGGCCGCGGTGGCGGAGCCAGCGGTCGGCGGCGAACGAGAGGTCCAGGAAGATGGTCGTCAGGACGCAGCCCGTGATGAAGAGCGGCTTGAGCTTGTGCGCGCCAATGTTGGAGATGTACGGGATGGTGGCGTTCTCCGACATGGAGGGGTAGCGCCGCTTGTCATGGTTAATGACCCAGTCGAGGAGGAGCCCGAGGAGGGTCCCGAGCCAGACGAGGCCGGAGATGATGGGAAGCACCTGTTGGTTGCGGTTAGCGGTGTCCTTGACATGCGGGGGTTTGATGCTCGTCGAGGAGAAAGGGGATGTGCGGTGGCGGCTTGGACGAACCCAATAAGATATGCGGAACAACATGCCGCTATTAGGAGGTGCTCGCAAAGGCTAAATTAAAAACATATATAAGAGACGGGGGTTGAGGTAAGAGTGTAACCCGGCAGGGGATGGCGATGTCGAGGCAAGCGGCGGTGCGCCGAGAGGTGATCGAGGCCGAGAATCCATCAAATTAACTTGGAAGTCTAGTGCCAGTTGATAAGAGGTTTATAGCCCAGGTTCCTCGCCGGAGGATCCGCTCCACAAGGTGGGTTCTTGGCTTGTTGTGCTAAGATATTCACAGCCCCTTCGGTTTTCGGATGGCTCGGGATCTGTGGTCCACGTACGATGGCGGGCGGTGCTGCCGCGCCGGCGCCGGCGGCGGAGAATTTCCAGATTCGCTAGCGGGCCGGCCGCAGGTCCCGGGCGCGCGAGGGTGCGTCCGTCCCCCCTGCTGGGCTTGGAGATGGGGCCGCCCGGGTAAGCCGATGACGTCGCGCAGCGCCACGATGAAATTCTTAACGCGGGATGACGGGCGGCGAGGGCGGAGATAGCGTGGTGGAGGGGCCCGAAGTCCGATCGCATGCTGGCAGCTGGCGGCGGCTCTTCACCATTCTCTCAACCTCTTATCGATAAGACGCCATATTGCCTGCCTGCGAGCTTCCAACCTGGCTTCGAGGCAGTGAGGGCAAACATGTACTAAGCCTCGACTTTGCGCCATTGACCACGGAGTTAAGCCATCTGTTAAGCCGTCATAGGGCTCGAGGCTGGGGCAACGTCCGCGTCCCGCGCCACCTTCGCAACGACCATCGACACGTCAGAGCCCGCCGCGTTTCTTCTTGACCATTCCAAACCAGCCATCCTAGGAGGGAGCACAGGATGTCGGGCTCCCCTCTCATCGCGCGCCCGTCGGACATTCCGCCGGGCCCCCTCGCCTCCGGGTCCCCCCTAAAGCCCAACTCGGGCCAGGCCTCCTCGTCGAGCACGCCGCGGCCCCAGCCGACAGTCCTCCCCCCCGCCGTGGGGGCCCCGCCGACGCTTGATCTCGCCGAGCAGATGAACGAGGAGGAAAAGCGCAAGTACGTGCGGGGTAAGAAGCTGGGCGAGGGAACCTATGCCATCGTGTACCTGGGCTCCCTCCGCGCGGACCCGAGCGTGCGCGTGGCGATCAAGAAGATCAAGGTGCAGAAGGAGTACCGGGACGGGCTGCCGCCGGACGCGGTGCGCGAGATCAAGCACCTCCAGGAGCTGCAGCACCCCAACATCATCAGCATGCACTCCGTCTTCTCGTCCAAGGACCAGAACCTCAACCTCGTGCTCGAGTTCCTGCCCCTCGGCGACCTCGAGATGCTGATCCGCGACTCGGAGTCCATCCACTACGGCATCGCGGACATCAAGGCCTGGATGGGCATGCTCACGCGCGCCGTGTGGTTCTGCCACGAGAACTTTGTGCTCCACCGCGACATTAAGCCAAACAACTTGCTCATCGCCGCCGACGGCGAGATCAAGCTCGCCGATTTCGGTCTCGCGCGCAGCTTCGCCGATCCGCACCAGTTCATGACCGCCACCGTCATCACGCGGTGGTACCGCCCCCCCGAGCTCCTCTTCGGCGCGCGGCACTACGGCGGGGCCGTCGACGTGTGGTCCGTCGGCATCGTCTTCGCCGAGCTGGTTCTCCGGAACCCGTACCTCCCCGGCGACACGGACATACACCAGATCGAGCTCATCTGCCGGAACCTGGGGACCCCGACGGAGGACAACTGGCCCGGCGTCTCGACGCTGCAGGAGCACGGCGCCGTCCCCGCCGAGACGTTCCCCGTCCCCACGAGGGAGGCCTTCAGGGCGCGCTTCCCCGTCGGCGCGGACGGCGTCGACCTGCTGATGCGGACGCTGGTGCTGAACCCGCTGGGCCGCATCACGGCGAGGGAGATGCTGCAGCACGAGTGGTGGGCGGCCTCGCCGCGGCCGACGAGGAAGGAGGAGCTGCCGAGGAAGGGCGGCGGGGAGGAGAAGGTCGGGGCGGACCTGAAGAGGAGGCCTGGCGTGGTTGATGAGGATAGGGGGAACAGGGTTGCGAGGAAGTTGGACTTTGGCGGTATGTAGGGATGAGGAGGTGGGTTTCATTTTGTCTCAGGGGCTTTCGTTTTGGGGCGGGTGTGGTGGAATCTGGACGGGCGTTTGATCAAGTACATTTACGGCGTTGGTAGGGAAAGGGGGTAATACCTATCCATTTCAGCATAAGACAAAAGCTAGAGAAAAATACATCTTCACGAAACCAAGGCATAGACTGCGTCGAAACGTCAAGACTCTATAACCCTGCTCATGCAAACCAAAGTAGGCCGCTATCTAATAAACTGACAAGATGTGCCATGGTCTATGTACGATGCAAAAAATGCCCGTCAAAAAAAGCCCCCTAAGAGCAAGAACTAGGAACGGATTCCCAAACAGACTCCCGCTTCCCTTGTTTTCAAATGACATTTACCCCAGCCGCCCACCGTGATTCCCAAGGCCCATCCTCTTCGTAAGCCCCTCATATCCGAGAGCAAATAGTCATCGCCGTCATAACGCCGGATCCATGCATACAATCAAGTCCCGTCTTTCTTTTTTTTCGAGCAACCCCAAGCCCGATTATCCCCTCCTCATTTTCCATGGAGCCCTATCAGTCGGGCCTCATGAAAGCTATAACAGACTCATCCAAGTCATCATAAGCCCCACGAAGAACGGTCCCCTTGCAGCAAGCGTCGCCGCCCCTGAATCAAACCCAGCGGACCCAGGAGCGTTGCAGCTGCGCTCGTCCACACGCCTGGCGTAGCTCATCGCAAACATGCCGTCGTCACCGCCGGGAAGGGGACAGCCAAAGCCAATATCGGCAGGACAGCTCTGCACGAGGTCATAGCAGACGTCGTCGCACGGCAGTACCTCCTTGTACGGCCCCGGCGCAATCTCCTCGTCGATCCACGCATTCCTCGAGCTCATCAGGCCAGGGCCCCTCCCCTTCAGCTCCTTGATGAGCGACTCGTCCAGTGACGTCCCGTTGGGGAACTCCTGCTCGGCGTTCCGGATCAGCGCATGGGGGTTATCCGAGGAGAAGTCCTCGCAGCGCGGGATGGCAACGGCGCAGAGCCAGTTCTTGTAGGCGGTCTTGCAGTCGTCGCAGGACCGCGCGAGCGAGTACTGCGAGGTGACGGGGGCCTCGCAGGGGATCTGCTGGATGGCCTTTTCAAAGTTGGCGTACATTTCCTTCGCGTAGTCGTCGTACTTTTTCGCGAGGGCTGTGTTGTTGAACTTGTCGTTGTTGGCCGGGACGGGGTACTCGACGTCGGTACAGAACTCGAGGTCTGTGACGATCTTGCAGTTCTCACCTACACCCGTGTCAGCAAAAGATGCCATACTAAAGCCAACTGCCGATCCTACCTGTCGTGGTCTGGAATTGGGTCTCGCGGAAGACGCGGACTGCGCCAGACCCAGACCCAGACTCATCATTCTGCCTCTTCGTGAGGGAGTCCTGGCCGGTGCGTACTAATATCGCGGTGTACGCAGTAGTGGCGTTGAGCCCGGAGAGCCAGAACTGCTGCCTCGGCAGCCGACTGTGTCCGCGGGTAGTCATGCTCATGGTGACCTGGTCAGACGGCTTTTTATCCTTCATCGACGCGATCTGCGCGTAGTTTTCTAGGCCACAGTAAGAGTGCCTCACTCCCTTGATGTGCGGGGAGTCGGCGCTGTAGACGAAGAGCGTGTACGGCGGTGGCGACTCCATGATGGCTTGCGCCTCGTCGATATCATCCGTCAGACTCTTCGTCGCGAGAAGGACAGAGGCGTTGTCCATGCCAACGGTCGAGAGCATGTCCGGGCTTTCATCCTCGTCAATGCTGTGATACCAGTCGCTGGTGGAGACGGCAACCTCGAAGCTCCACCCCCCTTCAAAGTCGTCGGATAGATCGGGTGCTTCTATGCTGAAGTAGACGACGGACGACGACGCGCTTATGCGCCTCATTGCCGCACCTTCGTGGAACAAGTCCGCCTGTGCTGACGGCTTCGTGCTTTTCGGATGCTGATCCGACGAATCGGCCGAGATAACCATCCACAGCTGTGGAGGATCGCTGTTCGATGGCTTGCCGCCCACTCTCGTAGGGTAGCGACAGATATTGGCGGACACGTAAACGGCACGCGATTCTTCCTTCCGGTAAAGCAGCCCGCCTCCAGACGCGTTTCCTTCCGGCCTGAACATATCCTCCTCCTCCTCCTGAGCGGCGTTTCGTTTCTCTTCGCCATCCCTGGGTATCGCAGACTCGTCCCTCGACGTTAACCCGTCCAGCGAAAGCGCAAAGTACGCAATCGACCCCTTCTCCATGGTGAATCTCTCCGGTTCGTTGTCCCCTAGCACATTGATATCATCCGCAGCCCGCCCTTGCAACGAGCCGCCACCGACGACCGTAAACTCGGACTCGTACGAGACGCCGAGCCCACGACCCCGCCCATCATTCCCGCCCCCTGGTAATAGATCGTCTAACAGGACATTCGGCACCCTGTGGGCATCGGTTTCGAGTGCGGCAGTCGGCGAGAAGGCGGCGAGATAGAGTAGCGCGGCGGTCGTCGCGAGGGAGGCAAGGAGCCGCGACCGCGGCGGGGTAGTCATCGCTGACGGGTGCCCTCCAGGGGCGCTCGTCGTCCGCGCCGTACGTTAGGACGGGAAAATCGCGATGGCGTGCTCGAGGTCGGGTTTGGGGCGCAATGAGGGCAGCAGACCCAAGGCGGCGTCTGTCCAGAATGGGCGCCGGAATTGGCGAGTTGCGACGTGTGTAAGCGAACGATGGAAGCTTCAGCGGTTCAGTCGTCACTACCAGCAGCGCCAAGGCTGTGAGTGAAATTGTTGCATCATGCGGCCCGTCTTCGATTACGGCTTCGGGATCGCTCGGGACTCGTGTATTTTCTCGTCGTCGTCGTCGTCAGCAATTGCCAGGCACGCTGGAACGGATACTCGGGAGTGTGGATGCTCTCGGTTCGTTTCATGTCGGGGCATCCCTGACAGCTGGAGGCCGCCCTGGAGTTTCTGTGGGGAAGTCTTGGCAGGCCGCGCGCCAGGTCAAGCAAGGGTCGTGGGTACGTACCCCTCGCCCGGTAGTCCCTCGTGCGACACGTGGATTCCTCGATTCCCTCGACCGCCGAGTGTCGTCACAAAACCAAGCATCCCACACATGAGTTTAATGGAAGCTCACGTGCGCTCTGGTATTACATACATGCGATGGCAGGGCTTCGGTCCAGGGGCTCCGGACGTGGCATCGCATTCCTGGAGCGATTCTGCGATTACCCCACATCTCTGTCCGCTTCTCTTTGACAGAAATGACAAGATATCAAGCTGCTGGCTGGCTACAGTGAACCGCTACAAAACGCGAACATGTCTGCATCTCGCATCTACTCGCTAGATGCGAGGTCTAGATATAAGTACTCCAGTCTAGACTCTCAAATCACCCCATTGCTGAAGAATATCAAGCTTCGATGCTATGCTCCTAGCGAGCAGCTAGCCCATCCCCATCTCCCATCATCCGTCAGTAAACCAGCCCTCGACGCTAGCCTCTCCCCTCCACAATAGATACCAACCTGGTCGAGCCAAGTACATATCATCTCTACGTCCGGGGTGTCGAGCTCACTACCACCGGACGACAGTGTCTCGTCGTTTGCGTACCGATGGTGCCCAAACCTTCCGCGATGCCCTCTTCAATCTGGTCGCCGCACCAGTTAAACGTTGTTTCTGGCGTCATTCGAGAGACCCTCCTGATCGCCTCGCGTTCCACGTCCCTCAAGCTGATATCAGTTCCTTGAGCAGGGTTGCCTTCGTCAGAGAACGGAATCATTGGCCATTAAGCGATCTTGCTATCGGAACAGAAGCCCGTGTCCGAGGGAGCTTCGAGGTCCGGCCACGTCCAATGCCCGTACTTCCAGCGGTGTCCACAACGAACATGACCGCAGAGCTCTAAGTTGACGTCCTTGAGGGCCATATTCCCGCAAGGTTCCCGGCCATTGATCGGCGCCCCCGAGTATTGAAGAGTCTCGTCTGCTGGATAGTCTTCGTGGCAGTCATGTCGCAGGCGCCAGATATCCACTCTGGAGGTCTTGCCGTGATGCAGACCACCGCCGTGGAGATGCATGAACGAGGCCGCGATGCCGGTCCAGGCTGCGGTGTCAAGGGTGTGTGCCGACCGCCACATGCCGTGGTCGAGCGCGTCTGTCAGTTAGATGCCCTGAGGTGATACGTTTGTATGGGACAGAACCTTGTCGAGGGGTTCGCAGTTCTTTCTTCCCTTGCATAATGGGCGAGAGAACTCTGCTAATGGCTTGCGAGGAGGCACCTGAGAGCTTGCAAGGCACACCGGGCTCCTAGACCACGCTTTCCATCGTCGAGAGTATGGAATAGGTATACAAAGAATGCATCATGAGGTGCTCAGTGTTAAAAGATGTACGCCTAGCCTGGGGCAAGAAGAGCAATTCCGTTATTGGGGGTTCCATGCCACACTCGGAAGCTCGTCGGCGAACGGAGACACCTGAAAGCGTTTATGCTTCGTAGATAGATCTCGTGCTGACGCCCGCTTCTTTGCCGGAGCGGACACGAAACGTCATCGTTTATCCACGTCGAGTACCCATGAATAGTTTCTACATCGCCGGGAATAGTCTCCGGTAGTGCAGGAATACGCCCAAGGAACCCGCGGAGATCGAGCGCTGTTGGAGGAAGCTGGCCTGGATCCAGAGCCTTTGCCTTTTGCAATGCCGTTTGCCAACGACTCAGACTCAGGCGGTATATGACGTTGGTCGCAGAGCCAGTGAAGCTGCCATCCTTTATTGACATCGCAGACACTGCTTTGAGACAAAACAAACAAAAGATAGTGGCGTCGGGTTTGAGACTCGGCGCCGACCTGAGACATCAACAACGATCCAACCTTGATCTAGGCTCGACCCGGTCCCGACCAGATGCCAGCCGACCCAGTCACACTCGTGATCTGACTGACCGAATCCGTCCGGAAGCCGCCGAGCAGACACCGGGCTCGACCGGCGCCTTCAGCACCGATATCCCGATAACACGTCTGAACCCCCCGCACTCGTACATAGCTGGTTTCCATACGTAGGGCTCTTGTTGTGCACATCGTCGCATTTCTACTTCTCATCACCGCTCCGTCCCTTGGCCACCTTGAATTCTGTGTGTGCAAACTTGGTAGATTGGAGCGGGCCCCTTGAACTGTATCGTTGATGGTGCTCTGGTCATGGAAGGCAAGCGCAGACAGGCCAACCTAGACGGACACGGAGCCACGGCCCGAAAAGCAGATAGCTTTCTGTGGAGCTCAACGCGAAACATTGTATATAAAATACGTTTGATTGGATCATTCAATGCGACTGACTACCTTAGGCACGAACTCCTCATAAAGAAGAAAGGACACTGAACCCACCGAGCAATCCCAGTCCTACAAAGTACAACCAACGAAGCCCTCAAGTCATATCCCCATCCCTTGAGAGAGCCGTTCACTTCGTGACGCCACGTCGGAGTATCCGGGGCCGTATTCGGTTGCCGCTTCCACATCGGCAGGAACGCGAGGGACCGAGTGATATCCATCTGTCCCGCCGGGGACATCGCATGTTCGCGGACACTTCGCACAACCGAACTGGCATTTAAGCTGTTTAATCGCTCTTGGCGGCGGCGTCGGCCTTGGCCCGGAGGTTGGAAGCGGTCGAGCCGTTAGTGAAGTAGCGGCCGAACATGGGGACCATGAAGGACCGGAAGATGAAGTCGGCTCCACTGGAACGGAGTTAGCGTAAGACATAGTATCTCGACTTCTGGAGGCACGTACCGGAACATGGGGAGCGAGAGCCAGAGGAGGAAGATGAACTTGAAGGTGTAGTAGAAGGGGAACCAGTAGACGACGCTAACGAAGCTCTCGATGACGCTGAAGGGGAAAAGGGTTAGCTAGTTGCTGCACTCGGGATACAACCAGGAGCTACTCACGAGAAGAACGAGAACACAACCCAGTACTAGACACATGTCAGTCGGCGCTTTCTATCCAAGGAAGCAATTGGCCAAGGGTTCCTTACGGTGAGCCACTGAGTATCATCATCCGTGTTGGAAGTGAAGAGAGCGGCCATCGAATAGTATCCGGGGATCACGAAGCCGGCCATGTTGGTCAGGAGCTGGCCCCCAAGGTTGAGGAGGATGAGGAACAGATAGAGCGAGGCGGCGCCGATCACGGCGTAAGCCTTGGGGACTCCGGTAGTCCTCTCCAAGTTGACGATGGACGGGTACTTGGCAAGCTGTCCATGGCAGTTAGCAGGCGGGGGATTTCATGATGCGATGCTGTTGCGGGATAACAACGCCTGGGGAAACTCGTACCTCCTTGTCCAGCATGCTAACGTACTGCATGACACGCTCCTGAGGGGACGACATGATGGCGGTGGGCGTTCAGGTGCTTGGAATCTTCAAACGTCCTGGAAGGTGGCGGTAGAGCTCCGAGATGCAGGATAATTGCTGCTCGGGAATCGTGGAAAGCCAGGAGGAAATTGCGATGTTAGGTGGGCCGCGTGCGGGTCAATGAATGCGGATTGTGTCTGAGCAGAGGAGATGAGGTGTCTCGAAGCGATGCCGATGACCGTGGCCAAGTGATGAAAAATCGCAGGGAAGGGCGGGTTGTGCTGGTGGGAAGCTCTGGGTGCAGCCGCATAAGCGATGACGAAGGACTTGCGCACAGCGAATTGTTTCATGCGCTTGGCTTGGCCAGCTCCGCTACGGGGTGTACCGACATTATTGGTTACTTGGTTTAAGCTACGCACCGTCGTTCGAATAATGTACCTTGCATCATCAGGTACATCGTGCACCGAGGGAGCAACAATGTGTCCACTGACGCAGTAGGGTCTACCCAATCGCCTCCTCCCTTTCGGCCAAATTTGCCGAGCTCTTTTTGCGGTTCAGTCCGACTCGCTGACCCCACATTTCGGACACCGGCCGAGAACGTCACGTGGACGCATGACCCAGCCACTCGCGCGTGCTTCCAGGCATCAAGGCAGCAACCTCTATTTACGCTGGAACCAGGCACTTCGGGGCTGCCCGCATCCGGTTGGACAACAACTCTGGTTACCGCAACAACATCAGATTTCAAAATAAACCACGCCAAAACCTGCAAGACATCCACCAGACCCTCGTCACTGCTCCTCGGCCACACACTCGATTTGGAATAAGGTCCCCTCTCGCTGGCGAATCCCGTTCGCGACCGGACTGCGAGACGTTCCTTTTTCGATTTCCCCATTTCATTCCTTCACACCCGTACTCCATCGGTCCCGTGCGTCCTCCTGCGAGCCACCGTCCGATCTTCTCCAACCAACCCACATTTGCTGCAGCGCATCGTCCATGTTTGTTGCCGCGTGTTGAGGAGACCATCCCACCGAAAGGATACTAACCAACAGTGACTTATTATGGAGAAAGGTATGGAGGACAACCCCTGCTTCCGGCGTTTTGCCCATTGCCGCGTCCGAGTCGCGCGTCTTTGTTCTCGAGTCCACGGCAGGGATGCTGACCCGAACACCGTGGACAGACCCGCCAGCGCTCGTCAAGGCGAGGAGAAGGCCCCTTTCTCGGGCCTCGACTACGTCGATCCATAGCGTGAGCACCCAACCGAGCCTCGAACACAGCTTCGCCGACGACTCGCAAGTCTACCACGGCCAATGGGCGGGCAACCTCCACACCCATGCCAAGAGCCTCATGGGCGCCCCTCACATGTCGCCCGAGGATGCCATACTACAAGCTGCTCCCCATATGCAGCCCGGCGCGACTGGCCCGAGGGACTTTGCGGTAGACGCGCCCATGGACCCCTCCATGGCCCATCCTGTAGCGTACCCGCACGACGGCAGCTTCGCTAGGCACGATGTGTCTGCGAACCTTTCCATAACCGACTTGGGCAGCTTTACCACCGACGCCGATAGCCAAATGCTCGATCCCAAGAACGACGATTCGGCTGTTGCCGTTTCCGCGATTCCGAAGACTACTAGCAGGACTGCGAACAACGAGAGGGAAATGCAACAGCTGTTCGTGGCCAACAAGCACAGGTCACTACAGGACGTTGCCAGGGAGCTACACGGGAACGAGCGTGGACCCAATTCGGAAAGGCAACGGCAGGTGTTTGCCATGTTATGGTAAGGAGGCCCCGCTCACCTGCCGATTGATTGCTTTTTTGAGCGAGGCAAGCTGACCCGTCGCCATGTAGGATAAGCCATGTGTGCACACGCGGAAAGGGGTCCGTCCCACGGGCACGCGTCTACGCCAACTACGCGTCCCGGTGCGCCAACGAGAGGATAACTGTTCTCAATCCCGCAAGCTTCGGGAAGCTAGTCAGGGTGCTATTCCCTGGTCTAAAAACGCGACGGCTTGGCGTGCGCGGAGAGTCAAAGTATCACTACGTCAACTTCACCTTGGTAGAGGATCAGGCCGAACTCGTCGAACCAGAGATACAGCCCCTCGCGCTTCCCGAAGCGCCCAGCTTCTCCCAAAGCTTCAAGTATGTCCTGATCTGCGTTGCTTTGGCCACTACGGAATGCTGACTCGTTTCCGCAGCACCTTCGCGGCGCCCTCGAACGCGGAATCTGTAGATCGGGGAAGCGTACCGACCCTCCAGGAACAGGGAAGCCTCGAACCCCAGCCAGCACGGAAACAAGCACTTCCGACCCATAGCCTCTACAATATCCCCGATGTCACCACCGTCGACCAGCTGCACTCCACAAGCTCGAAGACGTCGTTCGAGCTTGTCTTCCTCTCGGCGTCGGAAGCCCAACAATCCGCAACGGAAACCATCGTCCTCCCTAGGATCGAGCCGTTCCTCCCAGACGGAACGGATCCCGACGCAGCAAAGTCTCTTGCCGCACTCTATAGGTCACACTGCACTTCTCTTGTGGAATGTATCAGATACTGCAAGGAGAAGACCTTCTTCCACCTCTACACATGCTTCCAGGGGACGCTCACAGCGCCCGTCCAGCGGCTATTCGGATCGCCGGCGGTCGCGCCCTGGATCGAGGAGTGCGACTTCATCCTTTACCAGCGGATGACACAGATCATCTCTAGCCTAACGCTGCAGGTTGTGCCCAAGCCTGTGCTGGATACACTCAGGAGCATATCGGAACGGCTCGTCGCCCACATCCGCGCGTCGTTCCAGGACCAACCCGCGCACGTCACCAGGGCGAAGGAGGCGCCCGCGACGATCTTTGCGGCGCTGATTGACCGGGCGCTCCGAGTCAACCTGACGGCACATGCGGCCGCGAACATGCTGTCTAACCCCGCTAATCGCGACCAAATGTATCACGACTGGATATCCATGGTGCGGGTGAGGAAGGTGGCCGAGTGCGTGCCGACGCGGGGGATGGACGACCTTGTTAAGCTGCTTTTGTCCGAGATCCGCGATCTGTTGGACCCGGTCAACGTCCAGTGGGACTTTGAATGCCTAACGATCTACGGCGACGTCGCCGCCCGCGGGGAGCGGAACTCCAACCCGGCAGACGCATCGGGCACCACGTCCAGCAACGTCCTCGACAGATGGGTCGCGTTCTTCCGGTCGCTCCCGGGACGGTTCCCCTACGCGACGCCGGCGGACATTGTCTGGTGTGTCGAGCGAGTTGGGATGGCGGTGATGCGGGACCTCACCATGGCGCAAGGAAAGAGCTTCGGGTCGTGGTGGGTCACCAAGTGCTGGGTCGACGAGATGGTGAGCTTCATGGCGGGCCACGGCGGCTTCATGAGGCAGCGGACGGCGGGGGCTGCGCTCGCCGCCACGAGGCCGCAGGCCGCAAGCGAGGAGCCGGCGCAGGAGCGGCGGCGCAGTAGCGGGAGCGACGAGTTCCCCGTGGCCAACTTTGCGGCCGTGCAGGGCGTCAAGTCAGGGTTCCCGCAGCGGGACGGCGTGAGCCAGGATAGCCTTGGCGGGGACGTGAACGCGCATGACGATAGCGGCATCGGTATCAGGACGCCCGAGGACGACTTCCCGATGGACAAGTACGGGTTCGGGGCCGCCGAGGACGCGAATCTCCTTCCCGGCGAGACGATGCAGCAGCAGGCCGTCGGGTTATAGACGAGCCTGTGACCGGCTACTCTCTTCCTCGCGCCATCGATCCTCTTCTCTAATGCTCTTTATCCCTCACTCACCCTCTGTGGCCTTCTAACTCGTCACGAGTAGAGATATCATGGAGGGGACGGCGAGGGACTGATCGACGTTTCCTTGTATCTGCAGCATACACGGTGATGAAGCGACGAAACGACATGACGGATTGTGCGTTTTACCGGGGTTTGGTTGGTGTCCTTGTTTTGCTTTCCCCGGGGGCCTTAACATTCCTTTGATGGTCCTGGTGGGAAAGAGTTGGGTGTTTTGTTCAGTATTATACTGCTTATCGCTTTCCTTGTTCGGGGTTTAGGGATGGGCGCGGGTGGGTTTGTGCTTCTTTTGATTTTGATTCCCCCGTCTCCCGGTCTCACGGGTGGCTGTTTCTTGGGTTGCTTCGAGTATGTACATACTGTGGATTCGTGGCACTGTTGGTGTTTTGAGACGTTTGTTGGGTTCCGTGGGTTGGCATTCGTCTTTATCCTGTATTCATTTCATACGGCTGTTCTTTTTTGGGGCCCTGGGGAGTGGGGGAGGTTCGTGTATGGGGATTGGGTTCACAGCGTGATGGCTAGGATATCCCCGGGGCGGGTGTGTTTTGGGGGCCTGGGGCCGTGGTCTTGTGGGAATAGAGTATGCGGGTATAATGCGTTTATGGTTCATAATGAAGACAGATTCAGTTCATGAGTGTTACATGGATGGTCGTGACGGCGAAGGGAATTCCCTGGGCGATGTCAAGGCGAAGGAACTCGGCACCAGCATCTATCTTCTGGTCTTGTGACCCGGGCTTGCATTTCTTGACGTTTCGTCCAGCGTCGATGACGGGACGGTGATCAGAGGCAAGAATATATCCTGGGTAGGACCTCCCAGCGTCGACCCCCCATGCCTTGCAACCAATGAGTGAGCAGTCGCCGGGCTATTGGTGGCTTCCGCCCGGTGCTTCGCGTGTGGCACAGGGCAGCATGGGAGGGCGTGGTATCGCGGGTTGTGACGAGATGTCCGGCTTCACGCTTCGCTGGGAGATGGAAGGAACGGGGAAGCGATTCCGAAGACGAGGCCCTGGCGGGCGCGTATTCGTATTCGCAGGAGGACCCCGGGATGCAAATCGCCCTATACTCACCTCGGTGAATGCCCTGGGCACTTTCGTCCCCGGACCCGTGTAAGTCGCACTCGAGTTCGTAAACGTATCCCGAGCCCGTCCGTCATGCCGACCATCTAGATCTACGAACCCCATCATAAACCGGGATGGAGCATGGATCGCGGAGTGATGTGATAGGCCAATTACCCCGAAGATGTGACTACGGGGACAAAGCTGGACATCTCTCGGGTGGGAGATGAGATGTCAATGCCCGAGATTGACAGAAGCCATGTACGAATACGCAGTAGAGTCATGGTACGTATTTGGACATGGGAGCCTGACTCACCGATGGACCCTGCAGAAACGTGGGATTCCATCGGCAATTGTCCTTGCTCACTAGAAAACCCTCGGTGCTCTGCAAGTTGCTACCTACATGATCTGCTGTATAAGTAGGCCCATCCAGTCACTCTGCTGAAGGTTCGTTTCAGATGAGGCACTTCTCTTGTTCCCCCAATCTTCCTCTCATTCATCGCTTTTTTCTTCATCAGGTACCTCGGTCTGATATTTTCGTTTTGCGCGTAGCTTGTTCATAATACTTGTACAGACACGCAATAAAGCGCAATACTTACCAGACAAGTCAAGGTTAACACCATACAATAGTCACAGTACAGTACGTTTCGACGCCTAAAATCACACCCGGCGCGGGGCAGGTGTGCACATGGCGGGCGCCCTCCGTAATCTCTCGCAATGGTCCGGATTTCGGGTGGGCGGCGCCTTCCCCACACCGAAGAGGGCGACGTCGTCTCCACGCGGCAATGACTCGACACTAATACGCCTAATTTTTCTTAGCTTCCAACCTTCTGCAACCTCGTCCTCTCGCTCACTCACTGCAGGGTCCGAATCTACGTCTCACGACACGCATTCATTCCTAGAACGGACCGGCTGTTGAACCTGCTCGGGAGGGAGAAAGACGACCCGCGCGAACAAATTTTCCAATCCCGCCCTGCCCCTCCCCCGCCAATTCTCCAATTCGCGGCCCCCACTGCCCATCGCTCGCTCCCTGGACGCCGGAAACCGGCATCCACACCGCCGTCCTCGTGACCTTTTTTGAGCCGAACCGGGCCCCCGTCCTCACCCGCCGTATTCCGAGCGAATTCGCTCCGATGGCCGTTCCGTGTCTCGTGGGCAACTCGGCGGCCCACCCGTGGGTTGTGCAGAAGTTTGGGGGGACTAGCGTGGGCAAGTTCCCCGACAAGGTGGGTTTTGATCTCCTCTCGCTGTATCGTGGGTTCTTGCGCTTGCCATGCGAGTAACCGCGGTGCCGAGCTATGAGTCTCATATCTCGCTCGGGTTATGGAGATGGCATGTGGAAATCATTGTACTGACATGCGCGCGCACTAGATCGCTGGGGATATCGTCTGGTAAGCCTTATGGTCCCAAGGAGATAGCCGAGGTCGGATCTCATTCTTTTCATGGCCGTAGTGCTGACTCAATTCAGCCGTCATCTCTCACAAAACCAAGTCGTCCTGGTGTGCTCGGCGCGGAGCACGGGCAAGAAGGCAGAGGGGACCACCAGCCGGTGAGTAGTTCCGGGCTAAACACACGTCCTTTGCGTGAATCGGTTTTCTGACCAAACTACCAGGTTACTACTCATCTTCAAGAAGCTAGAAGACATCAACGCCGCTGTGAACAGGGTGGACCTCCAGGATGAGCGTCTAGAGGAGGCTAAGGGCCTCATCAAGGCCATTTGCCAAGACCACACCAACGCTGCCGAGACCTACATCAATGACGCGAAGCTAAAAGCGGCGTTGTGCCTCGAGGTAGAGGATGAATGTCACGAGCTGGTCGAGTATGTCGTTGCCGCGAAGCGCTTCAAGCTCGACCCGGACTCGAGGTCCAAGGACAGGATTGTCAGTGTTGGTGAGAAGCTCAGCTGCCGCTTCATGACGGCTATGCTCAAGGACAGGGTATGAGTCTTCTATCAGAGCCTTTCTATCTGACGGCGCTCCTTACAGTGGTTGCTAACGTCTGCATAGGGAGTCGATGCTGAGTATGTTGACATCTGCGACGCCTTCCGCTTTCCCGCGAATGCTCGCATAGATGCCGCCTTCTACAGGGAGGTTTCACAAGCGCTCAAGGTCAGGCTAGATGCGTGTGCCGGAAGGGTACCCGTGGTCACGGGCTTCTTCGGCAACGTGCCCGGCAGCCTGCTAGACGGCGACATCGGGCGCGGCTACACGGACCTCTGCTCGGCCCTCTGCTCCGTCGCCACCAAAGCCAAGGAGCTGCAGGTCTGGAAGGAGGTAGACGGCATCTTCACCGCGGACCCCACTAAGGTCCCCACGGCGCGCCTGCTCCCCTCCATCACGCCCTCCGAGGCCGCCGAGCTCACCTTCTACGGCTCCGAGGTCATCCACCACCTCACTATGGACCAGGTCATGCACGCGGATCCTCCGATCCCCATCCGTATCAAGAACGTCAAGAACCCGAGGGGCAACGGCACCATCGTGCTCCCGGACAAGGTTCACTCGGCCGGGCAGCCTCTCATGCACCGCCACAAGCCCTCCGATCTTTCGAAGCGGACAACGCCGAAGCGGCCCACTGCCGTGACCATCAAGGACAAGATCTCCGTCATAAACGTGCACTCGAACAAGAGGTCGCTCTCGCACGGCTTCTTCGCGCGCGTCTTCTCCATCCTGCACACGTACGGCATCTCCGTCGACCTGATCTCGACGTCCGAGGTTCACGTCTCCATGGCGATCCACTACCCCAGTAGCGACGGGCGGGTGCTGAAGCAGGCCACGGAAGAGCTCAACGAGTGCGGTGACGTGAGCGTCCTGCATAACATGGCTATCCTGAGTCTCGTGGGCGCGGAGATGAAGCACATGATTGGAATTGCGGGAAGGATGTTTTCGACTTTGGGCGAGCATAACGTCAATATGGAGATGATATCACAGGGTGAGTTTACATTTCCGATTTCCGACGTGGGTGCCGGAGGCTGACTGACGATTGATGTTATAGGCGCGAGCGAGATCAACATATCTTGTGTCATCGAGGCCCGGGACGCCACGAGGGCCATGAACGTTCTTCATACGCATCTTTTTACTTTTCTTGAGTAGACAGTAGACGACGCGAGAGCTGAGGCGATTTTTGGGTTTCTAGACATGTATGCGGGTGGAGTTGCTTACAGCTGGCTGATGGGATGCACATGGGAGAAGTGATATATGTCCGTTTTTGTTTATATAGAGGCGTGTAGATAGGCTGAAGAGTGCTCCCGGTGGTGAGAAACCGGGACCATGGGGTCTTTTCTTTTTCGGGGGTTCAGGGGCTATGTGGGAGATGTGTGGCTAGAGGCGTCGCACTATGATCCCGTGTATTCAAAAGGAGTGTGATTTTGCAGATGGATGGACGCGAGAGGAATAGCAGAAGCAATGACATGTTTATGGATCTTTCTTCACCCTGAGGTGGTTGTTGGCTGGTGGGGGGTTTCAGCGTTGGTGGTCAGCTGTCCACAGGTGGCACTACATGCCCCCTGAGGATGACGCTCTGCATCCCGCCTCTTGGATTCAGCCTTCTGAATGCTGGTCCAGTCTAAGCCAGCGCCAGGAGCTTAATAGGCGCTGTATGCCGATCTCCAACGCAATCCATATGACCACCGCCATTCGACCTCATTGACATCTCGAGACGACCGAATCCAAGTTCCGAAAGCTGAATCGATTGTCTTTCACCCCGTTATCCGTTCTTGCTCTCCACTGTCCACGGGTGTCTTAGCGGGCTGGGAACACCGAGACACCGCACGTTGGACGTTCATGACCCCCTCGGCCGAACCTCATTCGCAATGTCCAAAGCAGCGGGATCGAACCGCAACAGCATACTCGGCGCCCTGAAGGCGACCGAGATGCTGGACACTCGGCCCGTCCTGCCAGCAGGTATGCCTCACCCGCACCTTCCACCCCCAGCCTCCAAGGCGTCCTCGAACGAACTACTTGCTAACACCCCCGCCTACAGAGATCCTCGTGGCGATTCTAGATTACCTCCCCGTATCCGACCTAATGCGAGCCGCGCGCGCCTCGAGACGCCTCCGGGAAATGGTGTACGATGACACGCGGTGGGTGTCGAGGTTAAAGAGCATGGGCTGCTGGGACGAGGCCGAGGCGAAGCGGCGCTTCGAGGAGGCGATGAGGCGGCGTCGAGAAGCGGCGGAGAGGGCGAATGCAGCGCAGGGCGGCGCGCCGGGGAGGCCGGCTAAGACGACGCTGTTCGACGCCGTGGCGGAGGAAGATCGGAGGCAGCGCGCGGCTGCTGCCACGGCGAATGCTGTCGCGGACGGTTTCGAGACGATGAGCTTGACGGCCCCCAAGGATCCGTCCCAGGACAGCGGGGCGATACTCGACGTCTTCAAGAACGTGAGGAGCATACGGGGCTACGCGAGGCAGGAGTTCGGCAAAATCTACGGGGCGCTGGCGCCATTCTACTACGACCTCATACACGCCAAGAGCCACGCCGACCCCATCGTGTTCAAGGTCTTCCCGGACCCGGAGAGACAGGCACGGATGCTGTCGAACCTCAGGGTGTTTACGAGGAGTGACTGGGCGCAGGGGTGGGGTCCGCGGGAGGAGAAGCTCATGACCATGGTGGGGATATTCGAGAGCGCGGTGCTGCGGGAGTTTGAGCAGGGATACGAGTTCTGGGACATCGACGGGCGGATGAAGCGTTATGCTACCGTGCTTCACATGCTGAACGGGGCGACGGCCGGGGTGCAGCTGTTTATCGACAAGCACCCCGTCTTCAACGACGTGCTGCCGTCGTCGAACCCCGCCGAGTGTCTGGACCGAGCGACTACTGACGGGATCACGCTGGAGCCGGCGCGGGTCTTCCTCGACGCGTTGGCAAAGAAGGTCAACGAGCAGTCGGATGTGATAGGGAGGATATTCCCGCAGCCGGGACCCGTTTTCTGGACCTTTGTCGACAAGGTGCGGGAGGATGTCATCATGGAGTACCTCACGCCCCTATTCGACGAGGCGCACGAGAGGAATACCCTGGTTTATCTTAAGGCGGTGTCTGGCATGTCGGAGCACTGCATGTGGTTCTACAAGTCGCTTGCGCCTCCCAGCGAGTCGAAGGAGGATATGCAGGCCAAGGCGCGGGACTTGACCCTCAAGACCTTTGAGCCACATCTCGACTTATACTTCCAGGAGGAGCTGGACTACTTTACGCGATGGGCCGAGTCGGAAGTGGCTGATTGGGAGAAGAAGCTGTCGGAGCAGGACGCGTCGGTCGAGTCCTTTTACATGAGCAACTTTAACCGGCAGGCGGACAAGAAGGACTTTTTGAGTTCCTTCAAGAAAGTGGTCATGATGCCGGTAACGGTACTACCGGCGTTCCCCCTCGGCTCGCCGTTTGCAACGAGCAAGCCGAGCCAGCCGGCTACCGCGAATGGGTCTTCCGATTCGCTGCCCGTCCCCTCGAGATCGAGCACGATTAACCCACTCGATGGCCGGAGAAGCCCTCTACCCGAAAAAGCACCAGACGACGAGCTGGCAGCAAAGGCAGCACTGATGACGTCTCGACTTGAAGGTATCAAAGGCCTCTTTAGCCTCGAGGTCGCCCTAGACCTGGTACACGCCGCGAAGGCCAGCCTGGGCAGGACCGCCGTCTTCATGGGCTTAGGCGGCCATCCCGGCGAGGAGGCAAAGGAGCAGTGCGCCACGATCTTCGTAGTGCTTCTCCGGATCCTGGGCCCCAGCCACGTCAAGAGCGGCTTCGACAAGGCCGTCGATCACCTGTCGCACTACAACCCGCGTGCCGTGAGCGAACACAACGACGCGGGCGTGGCGCCGCTGGTTACGTTCATCGAGCTGGTCAACGTCGGCGATCTCATCTCGCAGATGATTGACGTATTCTACGAGCAGCAGCTCGCGGCGACAAAGATAGCCGACAAGAACGACTTCCTCGACCCCGCGGGGCTGGCCAAGAAGAAGTTTGAGCAGATGCTCGACGAGTCGGTGGCTGCGGGGCTGAACAAGGGCATCGACGTCCTGATGGACGAGGTGGAGTACCTCCACGGCTCGACGCAGCAGCCCACGGACTACAACCCGCTCCCGACGCCCGCGTCGGAGCGCGGCATGTCAGTCACGGACCTAGACGTCGGCCCCACTGCCACAGCGAAGCGCATCGTCGAGCTGGTCTCGAGCCACACGCGCATGCTAGTCGGCACGACAGAAAAGTCGATGCTCGACGTCTTCAACGGCGAGGTCGGGCTCCGGCTCTTCACCGCCATCTGCAAGAACCTCAAGCGCCAGCGCGTCAGCACCGCGGGGGCCGTGAAGCTCATCTCGGACGCGAACCTGTACTTCGACTACGTGCGGACGCTGCGGAACCAGGACCTGCTGGCGTACTTTGGGGCGCTGAGGGAGCTGAGCCAGATCTTCCTCATTGACGCGGAGCACGCGAAGGAGATGGCGGGGGTCATTGCGGATGGGGATCGGTTTGGGGGCGTGTTTAGAGCGGAGGAGGTGTATGAGTTTGCGCAAAGGAGGGCGGATTGGTACCAGGTTAGGCGGGACGTTGAGAGGGCCATGTACGGGCTGGAGTGCCTGGTCATGTGAGGGTTTTTGGTATAGGGGTTATCGAAAGGGGAGAAACCGTTCTCCGTGCGTGGGTAATTGACATGGGGTGCGTGCGGGCTTTACGTCTGTGGATAGCTTTGGAATTGGGTAACCGGAAGGGATCATCATCTTTCATGACGAAAAGCGGCATCACTTCAACGATTTATAGATTTCTCACGATTTGGTAGTCAAGAATTAAGCGGGTTCCTAAAAGCCCACTGCGTCTCAAGTCTATCCACGCTATCTACAGCTCAAATACCCACGACACCCCGTTTCTACTTCCTCTTCGAGGCCTTCTTCTTCTTCTCCGCACCAGTCGCAACAGCGCCACCCTCCTTACCAACCTCCTCCTCCACCGCCTCCTTAACCATCTCCGTCACCTCCTCCTTCTCCTTCTCCTCGCTCACCTCCGCCGCAGCCTGGATCTCCGTCTCGCCGTCCTGCCCGAACTCGTTGACGCGCGTGTAGTCGATGCGGTACGCCCACCGCTGGTAGATGTACACGAAGAAGATGATGTCGTCGCGGAACGTGGCTAGGCGGTGGAGCAGGGGCATCTTGATGGTGAAGGCGAAGAGGTCGTCGATGAAGGTGTTGAGGAACTTGTACATCATGGCCTTGGCGGGCATGTGGGCCACGCTCTTGAGGCGGTAGTTGATGTACAGCGAGGGAACCATGAGGAGGAAGCCGTACGCGTAGACGGAGCCCACGAGCGTCGTGATGATGTACGAGTACCACGACTTGTGGCTCTCGTACATGAGCGAGTAGGCCGCGTACGCGATGAGCAGCGGCACGCCGGCCATGTACATGTACCGGAACGCAATCTCATCGTACTCCTTCGTCTTCTCCTCCGTCTCAGTGAGCGTCTGCTTATCCTCAAAGGTGATGCGGTAGGGGAAGAGGGACCCCGGCGGGGAGGGTCCGACGCGCACGTTGACGACGGTGGTGATCTTCCAGAGCTCGACGAGGATGCCGACGCCCTGGGACCCGAGAATGATATAGCTCGTGTTCTGCGAGTTGTCGATAAGGTACAGCAGGATGACGGCCTGCATGAAGACGTTTGCGAGGATGGAGCGCACCGAGATGCCGACGTTGTCCTTCTTCTTGCGGTAGTGCGCAATGTCGGAGCCGAAGGCGAGTGTCTCCAGGATGACGTGCGCGACGGTCACCACCATCGTGATCATCAGGAGAATGGGGTTCGTGTCGATGAAGACCTCCTTGATCATTTCAATCTCCGAGCCGTCGGAGCCACCGGCCGCGGTGTGGCCGAAGGCGGCCTGGCGCGCGGCCTCCTTGGATGACATGTCGATAGCGGAGATGGTCTTGAACTGCCAGCTACGGAGGTTGCCGAGGTCAAGGTTGATGGGGAGAGTCTCCACGGTGTCGTTGAGAAGCATCATTTGGCTCCTGAGCTGCCAAAAGCTGTTGACGTAGAGGATCGGGTCTTTGGCGGTTAGCGATCACTCCGGGGTGGCTTACTCGGACCAGCGTAGGGTACTTACAATACCAAGAGTTCTGGCCGGAACCATCGCGGGCGCCCGAAGCCTGGTGTGGGTTAGACGGCTGCTGCGCACACACAAGTTTACACAAGTCTCGTGGGGGAACGTACCTCGAGGTGCAGGTAGTGACGGACGGCCGGGTGTTGAGTGGCATACTCCAGGACTCCCGTGTTGGGAATGATCGAGAGGCTCGTATTCGTGTGGTAGTAGTTTGCCATGACGACAGGCTCATCGTCCTCTTCCTCCTCCTCAACTGGAGGAGGGAGATCATCAAGCAGGTTCCTCGTCTTCTCAACCTTCTTCTTGGGCAAGTAGTGGGTCAAGGGGTAGCTGAAGAAATACGCGCTTCCGATATCGTAGTCAGGCTCCGTCGGGTCCAACTGGCTCCCGTGCAGGCCGACGAAGAAGTGGCCCCACAGCGTTCCGTTGTTCTGGACGTCTTTGGGGACGGTGAACTCGCTCGCGATAGACCGCTTGTCACTGTAGTCCCCCATCTTGAAGCGTTTCTCGTCCAACACAACCATCTCCGAGGAGACATCCGAAAGCGAGGTGGGGACGAAGGACGGCGAGACGGTAACCACGATATCGACGTAGCTGTCCATGGGCCAGATGGGGGCCGCCTTCTTTGGCACCTTGCGGTAGGAAGCGCCCTCGTCGAGCCGGTCCGGTCGCAGCAGGTAGGCTGGGATGTTTTCGGTATTCGCCGGGACGGTGATGAGGTCTCCGGAGGCATTAGTGACCTGGATTCCATTCTGGTCCTTGGCGAGGAACCAGCTGATGGCGATGTTGATCAGGAAGTAGACGCCAGCTCCCAGCGCGAGCTTGAGCATGGGGTTGATGGCCTTGAGGTGCCATGTTAACGTCTGTAGAGGAGTGACGAGAGAGTCTAGGACAGGCGGATCCACTTACAGGCGGCTCTGACTGTCTTTCCTGACGGGGCGCGGCCGGCTGATTGCCGGCGCCGCTGGCCTCTCCTTCTTGAGGCATATCGGCGCACTCGGTCTGAGCCGGCTAGGGAAGACGGTAGAATCGGAGGTGATGTGCTCGGTCCTCGATGGCCGCGACGTCGAGCAGCAATTTGGGGGGAGCCGAACGAAGGTCGGGATGTCCACAGCCTGTTGGTTTACACGGCTTTGGTCCAAGGGGACACAGTGACGAGCTTCGTTGGGATTTGTGCTGCAACCGCGGATACAAGAAAAAGAAAAATCCGCGTCCACGACGATTCCAGGCTCAGGCGCAGTCGCGGGCGAATTGGACACGCTCTTGCCAGCACGACAAACGTCTCCCGCGTCGGTGGGGCGATGCTGCGGGACTGATGTAATCACCCCATTATACGGATAACGGCGCATTACATCTCCAGCTTTACCTTACTAAGCGACAACTCGGCCATGTAACCCCGGCAAAGGGAACACCTTGACACTTCCACGACGGGAATGAACGAGCAGAGAAACTCCTAACCCAAACTCTCTTCATCACTTTCGCCGCTCGGAAGCTTGTCATACTTCCACATATTCATACTCCAGCTGCATCTTCCCGTGTAATGCGCGTATCTGCCATGGAGTCTGTCGCTTGTCTTTGAAGCCGCGGTTTTTGTCATATCGCTTTCCATTCGCGCAGGCGAACCCCTGCAACTTTGATACCCATAATCGAGATGGACTCGACGCGCTCGACGGCGTCGTGGCATCCAGCCCACCGACCAAACTCGGACGCCGACCTGGACCCAGTCGCGAACGACCGGAAACCGCCCTCGGACGACAAGCCTGTACAGCCACCTCTTCCCGAGCCATCCTTCGACGTGGTCGCCCAGGATGACCTCACCTCACAACATGTCGACGCCTGGGCATCTCAGGATACGGGGGAGGAGAACTGGCTAGAAGAAGCCTCGCTCGACATCACCAGCGAGCCCGCTAAAGAGAAAGCTCTCGAGGCGGCGGATCTCGCTGGCGATGATCCGTTAATACCTGCCGTGATTGAGGCGCCCCTATCGAACGACGGGATGACTCCCAAAGAGCCCGACTGGACCGGTACCGGAGAAGAGAACTGGCTAGAGGAAGATCCACACGAGGCCATCGGTGAACCTGATGAAGCTCAATCTCCCGAGACCGCAGGAACCACTGGCGACCACCCGAACACAGAACCTACCGAGAACGAGGCGCCCCTGTCGAACGACGTCAACCCCCCCGAGGAACCAGATTGGACTGGCACCGGAGAAGAGAACTGGCTAGAGGAAGATCCACACGAGGCCACCGGTGAACCTGATGAATCTCACGCTCCCGAGACCGCAGGAACCACTGGCGACCACCCGAACACAGAATCTGCCGAGAACGAGGCGCCCCTGTCGAACGACGTCAAAACCCCCGGGGAACTAGACTGGACCGGTTCCGGGGAAGAGAACTGGCTAGAAGAAGGTCCACCCGAGGCTACCGGTGAGCCTGGTGAAGCGCAAGCTGCCCAGGCCTCGGAAACCATTGGCGATCACCCGATCACAGAATCTGCTGAGAAGGAAGCGCCGTCGTCGAGCGACGCGAACCCTCCCAAAGAGCCAGAGTCGACCGGAGCCGATATCGACGGGGAAGACGGATGGTTCCTCAACCAACAAGATTCCAGCGATCCTTTTGATTTCATGCCTCCATTGGACCGAACCAACTCCTTCCCAGCCGTGCCACCCCTAGACCCGCCGCGAGCCACCCACGCTCGCTCCCTGTCGCGTACCCAGGCCCAAGATGTGATGGCAGATTCCGGGAATGGAGACGATACGATGCTTGAGAGGGATGAGCTAGTCCCGGAGGACGACACCGCGACAAGCCGTTATGAGGAGGGCGTGCCTCTGTTGTCACAGGACTCCGCTGCCGATAACGCGTCGAAAGAAGCCAACGCCGGCTCCCGAGTGGCTAACGCCTTTGCCGATGAAGGAGACGACTTCTTTAACAATATCGGGGAAAGCACCAGCCCAGCGGAGGAGCCTGCCTTTACGCCTCATCCACTGGACAGAAAGTCTACCATGCAAGCCATGGGTGTCGGCGATTCTCTGTCCGTGACACGAGCACCGGCTTTGCCGGACACTCCCGAAGTTAATGAAGAGGTTGGCGCTGCTGATGTCAACCGGCAGGAGGCGGCAGTTTCTAGCGATGGGCAGCCGGGTGATGGCCCAGGGGGATCTGAAGCCGTCCCTAGTCCGGCCAACGCAATGGCCGAAGCTTCTACGGGTGACGACGAAGCCGCACTGGCTGCGAAGTGGAGTGAAGCTTTTGCGGACGACGATCTTGACGAGGAGCTTCTGCTGGACGATAATGACGTCGAGCCCAAGGAAATGGACCCAGCTGAATTGTTTGGAAGTGATGATGAGGGCTTCCTGGACGATCTCGACGAGCAACCGCCAGCTCCTATTGCTCCATCGGTCGCTCCGGCGGCTGAGCCTGTCGCTACGGCCTCGCCGACCAGCACACAAGATCGTTACGCTCCCCATACCCCGCTTACATCAGGTCATCCGCAAATGCCAGCTGTTAACCAGTACGCTCCGCCCGCCCCGGCAACCTATCAAGCGCCGCCTGCCGCTCAGCCTCCTGCCGCGGCTCCATTCGGAGCACCCTACGGCGCCCCGCAACAACGGCCCGAACCCGTCAAAGCGCAGAGCTTTGCGGACAAGGCAAAGGGTGGATACTCTTCGCCTTACGACCTTCCCATGGACGTGGTGAAGCCGAAGAAGCGGGCAAGTATGCAGCAGTTGCGGACCACCACCGTCAATGGCCCGTCGCCGCCTGGGCCACCGCTGCGGAGCGCTAGTATGGTTCACCAAATGCCTCCCCCTTCTGCCGGTGTGCCCCCCGTTGAGCAGGGCATCGGCTCCGGCCTTGCCACCGGCCCAGAGCCACCGGCCCAGTCCCTGAAACCAAAGGAGGCCTTTTTCGAAGACCTGCCCATCACCACGCGGCCGCGACCCAGCCCGCGACCCAGCCGTACCTCATCACCGGCGGCCGTTCCTCCCCCAGTTGCTCCTACCGGTCCTCCCATGACGCATCCCCCACCGATGCAGGGGTCTTTCGCGCCGCCTCCCCCCACTGCGACATATCAGCCGGCCCCTCCCCAGGTTTCAGCGGCAGGCCCGAGTCCTGGGTTGGCGCCCTCCCCCGAGATGATACGGTCGACCTCCGGTGGTGTTCCGGCCCTCGTGCAGCCCGAAAAAGTCAATCCGTACGGGCCAGCCCCAGCCCAGACGCTGACCACTCCCCCCGCATCCGCACCGGCGAATAGGTATTCACCGGCACCAGCGCAGCAAACCCACCTCAACGGCACTGTCCCAACGGCTCCCCCAAGTAGGTATTCGCCGGCGCCACCTGCGTCCAGACAGCCATCTGGCAACTACGCTGCGCCTCCGTCTTCCGCGCCTCCCGCGCCCGTCCTACCCCACCAGCCCCGAACGTCCAGTCCTCTTGCGCACTTCTCCACGAATGGCGAAGGCCATATGGACCGCCGGACTAGTCTTCCCCATGAGATGAGACTCAATCGTGTTCCGTCGCTTCCGCCAACTCGCGAGGTCGACGAAGAGAACGAGCAAGCGCCGCCCAAGACGAGTCACTCCGCCGGATCTCAACCGACCGCTGCGGAGTCAAGATACAGCCCTGCGCCGCAGCCGGGTCCCAGGCAAACACCTCCCCCCTTGAGTTATGTTCCCGGTCAAGCCATGCTTTCGCCTCCCAAGCGCTCGCCGCTGAAGCGCTCGTCATATGCACCGCTGTCTTCTCAACCCGCCGGCACAGCGGAGAATGAGTTCGCACCCCCTCCGCGCTCTTACTCCCAGTCTCCAGGGACTATGCAGCGTATGGCCAGTTCATCGTACGCTCCTACAGGCGAGCCAAGCCGTCGGCCGTCCTCCGCACATGGGCCCACGTCGCCCATTTCCTCTCCGCCAGCAGCCGTCCCATACAGGCCATCGCATCGAGCCCGAGCACCTTCGTTGACCCTGAACATGATCCCGCCAACTGATGGACGGGAAAATGATCCTCTCCAGCGATGGAAGGGGAGCCCCGTGATCACTTGGGGGGTGGGCGGTACGGTGCTGACTTCTTTCCCTAAGAGTGTGCCTCGATACGGCATTAATCAGACGGCTCCCATGATTGTCCGGACTCCCGGAGAGCTGAAGGTCAACCATGTTAAGGACCTCATGCCCCTCGAGGACAGGCTAGCCAAGTTCCCGGGACCTCTGAAGGGGAAGGCGAAGAAGAAGGAAACCGCTGCGTGGCTTAGCGCTGGCATTGAATCGTTGGCTGCCAGGACACCGGATCTCACCTACATGCAAGATCCGTCACTCGAGGATAAGCGGGCGAATGAGAGGCTTCTCTTGTGGAAGATTCTTCACGTCTTCATCGAGAATGATGGCGTGTTAGAGGGAACGCCTGCCGTTCAGAAGGCGGTGAGGAACGTGCTTGTTCCTGGTCTGGATGAGCAGAACATGGAAGATGCCTCATCTTTCAACGCCGGAGCTCCAGCCGGCTCTTTCCATCAGCAAGGCGTAACGGGAAGCCAGGCTGATGCAGTCGACCCAGCCGGGATTGAGCTCATGCGGAAGCACCTCATGGTTGGAGACCGGGAGAAGGCTGCGTGGGCGGCTGTCGACAAGCGGCTTTGGGGACATGCCATGCTCATTGCCAACACAGTCTCGCCCGATCTCTACAAACAAGTTGCCCAGGAGTTTGTTAGAAAGGAGGTCAACTACCAAGGGTACAGCAATGAATCGGTTGCCGCACTTTACAAGGTGCTTTCCGGGAGTCACGAGGAGTGTGTGGACGAGCTTGTGCCCGTCCATGCCCGTGCAGGACTACAGCTCATGTCTACAACAACGACCGGGGGCCCCAGCAAGGATGCATTGGATGGTCTCGACAAGTGGCGCGAGACCCTTTGCTTGATCTTGGGCAACAGGAGCCCGGATGATGCCCGTGCTCTCATTGCCCTTGGAGAGCTGCTTTCAAACTACGAAAGGGCTGAGGCGGCGCACATCTGCTTCATGTTCGCCCGTCAGGCTTCCGTGTTTGGCGGCCTGGACGACCCTCGTGCCAACTTTGTGTTGGTGGGAGCTGACCACAAGCGCCAAGGCGACCATCTATTTAAGGATACAGAGGCCCTGTTGCTGAGCGAGGTGTACGAGTATGGAATGTGTCTGACTGGCGGCGTGCATGCTACCGCACCTCATCTGGCAGCGTACAAGCTTCAGCTTGCCACAATCCTCGCGGAATATGGCCAGCAAAGCAGGGCTCTCGAGTACTGCGCGGCCATAGGCACTGCGGTCAATGCCCAGACGAAGCGGTCACCCTACTACAGTCCTGCTCTTGAGCATGCGGTCCACGACTTCATCGGGCGCCTCAAGCAAGCGCCCAAGGAGGACTCGAGTTCTTGGATTCCTAAGCCGAGCATGAACAAGGTCTCCGACACCGTGTGGAGCAAGTTCAACAAGTTTGTATCCGGCGATGACGCTGACGCGTCTGGCGCCGGTGCTCATGGTGAGAACGGTGCCGAGTCTGGTCCGTTCGCTGGTATTCCCAGTGGCTCGCCAAGCGTCAGCCGCGTGCCGTCGACTTCGAACTTTGACATATACGGCGCGAGCACCATGGGTTATCCTGGACAAGCCCCGGCAGCTCCTCCTGCCACTACCTATGCGGCGACTCCGGCCCAACCCGCCTCGAGGTCTGCGTCTCGGTACGCTCCAGCTCCTCAGCAGACAGCGGCACCGCCCAACCCTTACGAGGCCGCATCTTCTCCGTACACGCCGCGCACGTCAAGCGAACTTGCACGGGGGCCCCATCCTTACGAGTCGAGCCGGCCGTCGACGGGTCACCAGCAGCAGTACAACCCAACGCTGGCTTCGCAGCCGATGTCTCAGCCAACTCAGTCGAGCGCAGCGGCCGCTTACGGCGTGATGGCAGAGCAGTCGTATCCCGCCCAGCCCTCGGCTCCATCGTATCAACCCCAGGCCCCCGCCACCCCGCCGGGATCCGGGTACACGCCGCTTGGTGTTCAAGATTCAGGCTCGGCTTTCAAGCCACTGGATGAGCCGTCAGCCGCAACCAGTGTGCCCGCAGGTGGCCAGCCCAGTGAGGGGTATACGGCGCCTTCGTATGGCTTTGAGCCGCCGTCTTTGACACCGGCGCCAGAGGAGCTAGCTGCCGCGGATGGTTCTGTAGAGGGGCAAGGTGCATCGACCGGAGGATACGAGCCACCTTCGTACGGGTATGAGCCTCCATCCTACGAGGCTGACCCTGAAACGACCGCCGGGGATGGTGTTGAGTTAGCAAAGCCCAAGAAGGGGATGATGGATGACGACGAAGACGACATTCCGGCTCTGAAAGCCTCGGGAAAGACCAAGTCGGAGAAGGACAGGGAGAATGAGGAGATGGTCAGGAGGGTAGCCGAACAAGAGGGTAAGTCTGCACTCCAGGTCTGAGTTTTCCGGGAGCCATGTCACTAACACCTTGATAGCGAAACAAGCAGCAGAGAAAGCGACCAAGAAGGGCTGGGGCTTCACCAGCTGGTTCGGCGGCGGCAGCAAGAAGGAGAGCCCCGAGCCCGCGAACAAGCCGATTAAGGCCAAGCTGGGAGAGCAGAGCAGCTTCGTATACGACCCCGAGCTCAAGCGGTGGATCAACAAGAAGGCGGGCGCGGAGAACACCGAGGCCAAGAAGTCCACACCCCCGCCTCCAAAGGGCCCTCCCCGATCCTCCAACTCGTCCCCGGCGCCCCACATGCCCTCCACCCCTCCTCCCCCTCCCATGGGCGGTATTGGCCGGGCGTCCGCCCCGCCGCCCGGCCCCCCCGAGACGGTCGTCACGCCTCCCCAGTCCGCCGGCCTCGACGGCCTGAGCGTGCCGCCGCCCATGGCGCGGTCCGTCTCGAACCAGAGCGTGGGCCCGCCCAGCGGGCCGCCGAGCCGGCCGGCGACGAGCATGAGTAACGCGAGCAGCATTGATGACCTCTTGAGCACCGCGGCGCCTAGGAAGCCCGGGCAGAAGAAGGCGCGGAAGAGCGCGCGGTACGTCGACGTCATGGCGCAGTGAAGGGTGTTCTCTTGGCTGAACACCCGGGAAATGACTTATGGAGTTTTGATGTGGTGGGCGGGACACGCTGGTGTGTTCGTGCCTGCTTGTACTTTAAATGCTTGTTATTCGTTGTTTATTGTTTCATTCATGCGTTGGAAGGATGAGGCGATGAGAAGGACGATACGGTTATGCATGGAGGAATGTACGATGTTGTCTTGCGGTGTTTTCTTACTCTATTTCACGATGTCCCCGTCTGGGGGACTAGAAGCGAAGAGCGCTACTTTTAATACGTTTCATCACTGGCCGTTTGGCACCTCGATCCTGTCCCTTTGCTACTGTATGTATCGTCTGGACAGGCAGGCTACGCGAGTGAGGGTCGATGAGGGCCGACATCGAACAGCGGACGGCGAATTCTTTTGGAGCTGAACCCTTGAAGAATGGCAATGCCATGGGAAAGTTTAGAAGCGTCCTTCAATTCGGGTAACGCGGGTGGGTATCAATTCCCCAACGCCATGTCTATGAAACCACAACGCCTGCCTCCCTCATCTCACCTGAGCCAGTCCCATTTACATCTTCCATTCCTCCAAGTCAAACCCGAAAATATATCCCCCATCTACTGTGCGTACGATTGCACATAATACTAAACAAGTCAGCACCTAACCCCGTAGCTCGATGCTGGGGGGGGGGGAACTCACCGTCATAACGGACTCCTCCGCAACAGTCGCCTCATCAAAATGCGAGATATAACAATAAAGTATCAGCGCATGGTCATCGATGAAGCTCCCAATAACCCTCCCCTCTAGCCTCCCCACGCTCAGCACGCGACTCAAATCCTTCCCGTCGACCCGCACGCTCGCCCACCGGTCGGGCCCCGCCTCGCGGAACCGCGCGGTGGGGTGCTCCTCGACCGGCACGCTCATCTGCTCGGGGTTCAGCTCGGGCGTGACGAGGTCGGTCCACTCGCTCGAGACGGACCCGCCGTCTGTGCGCACGGAGAGGCGTAGGCTGCCGAACATGTTTGCGCTCAGCTCGAGCTTCGGCCCCGAGCGGGACGACGAGGTGGACGACGAAGTTAGGCGCGTGAAGCGGTCGGAGAGGGCCTTTAGCTGGAGGAGCGGCGGGAAGGTGATGTTGACGTCCGGGTCGCGCGTCTTGGGCTGCATGATGGTCTCGACGGACTCCGGATACAGGACGCGGACGGGTATCTCGTGCGTGATGATCTTCTCGCGCTCCCTCCGCAGCGACGTCTCGAGGTTCTCGACAGGGTACCCCGCCAGATCATCGTCCTCCTCGTCATCCACATCCGCCCCCGCGCCGTGCGTCGTCGTCGCCCGGGGCTGCGCGGCGCCGCCAGCCGGGTTCGTGAGCGTCGCGATAGTCATGGCCAGGACCGGCACGCCGTCGGCGGCGCGCTTGGAGAGCTTGACGTGCGCGGAGACGGAGTTGAGGGCGGACTTTAGGGCGCGCTGGAGGGGCGCGAGGGGCAGCTCGAGGTTGATGGTGTTGTCGGGCTCCTTGGACGATATGGCGACCTCGTCGAAGATGACGTCCATGTTGAAGGTTGCCCAGACGTGGGAGCCCGTGTCGGGGATGGCGGTGAAGCGGGCGACATTGTTGTCGAGGCGGACCCAGGCGATCTTTTCGAGGGAGGAGAGGGCGGCGGTTAGTTCTGGGGGGTGGTTAGCTGGCGGGGAGCTCGAGACGGGATGGATGTGAGCTGAGCGTGACGAGAGTGGCAGCTCTGAGCTGTAGGTTGGGGTTGAAGGAGGGGGGGTGCTTGCTTTGGAAGGTGCCGATGTTCTTGAGCTGGGCCCTGAATCTCATTCTGACGGTCGGAGAGGCCAATGCCTCCCCGGAGCTGTTCGGACTGGAATTCCCGTGTCGCTGCCGGCCATGCCGTTTTCCGATTACTCCTTTGTTTGCCGCCAAAAGCTTCCAAATTGGGGGCCCCCCACAAATGGCAGCCTTCGATCCCACGGGGAAGTTTCGGCAAAATCTGCCCTCATCCTAAAGCGTTGCACCCTTCTTGCCTCCCGATTCAGGAAATGGAATCGCTGACATAATATCGTATAGTCCAGGATCCAGGTTTTAGGACCTCCGAATTCAGGCCAGTCAGTATCCTGGCATCTGCTCGACCAGCAGAGCGGCAGGGAAAACAGCCTCCGTCCCGGATCTCGGCAGAATGAGTTAACTTAGGCCTTTGGTTTTCTGCGTCACAGAGGGAAGAGCAGCTCGCTGGTCCTGTGAGACCACGCATCAAAGGATGGCTCTACCCGCAATCTACCCTCGTAGCACTGTATAGAAATATATGCTGTGCCGAGACGCCAGCTATTCGGTGGCACCTGTAATGCGAGTACACCTGCCAGGAATGCCCTTAAATTTCTCATTACCTGTGGCCCCAAACCATTGCTACGTTTACTAGGGATATTATGTACCCCGTTAGAATCTATTTGCTTTGCTGGGAAAAGCTTGGGACGGTATATTGCTTCTCTCCTCCAGGCCCGTAGCTTCTCCAACCAAGTACCACCAGTTTCAAAGGATCCTGTCTGAACGGCCGAGAACTGAGCCGCTCATGACCACGATACACGAAGAAGTGTCACCCAATCTGATCGGTTATACACCGGTACGACATGCGGCTAAGAGGTGGTTGTCAATAGGCTCCGCACGATGACCGCAGCCTTCTCTGTAGATATTCAATCTCCCATTGCTTTCTCCCTTCCCTACTTTATTATCTTCATCACCATCGCGCAATATGAATCTTATCCTAAGCCCCTATCCCCCCGCCCCCGGGCCCAAAACATACGTTGCCGGTGAAAATCCTCGTTTGCATCCTAAAGTGATTGTGAGATAGACCCACGCGGTATAGATGACAGTCTGTACTCTGCCATGAACACACTGAATCCCTAGGGTCCGTTGAAAGTGGACTTGACTGGAAAACTGCTTTGTGTCTGATATCCTCCGCGTAAATCCGCGGCTTAGCTCAATCAAAAGTTCAAGTCCTTTTTTAGATCGGTGACCGGAATGTTACTATGAAAGGATGGCTCGAGAAGAGGGTCGCCGACGGAACCCATATGTTTATCTACTGGCCGGCGACGATAAGTGCAGGTCATGGGAGACGCATGGAAACCCCCGTCAATCGAATTGCTCAGACATCGCCGTGTCAAGAAACCGAGAAAGTAGTGCGCCAGGACGTGGGTGTTGCTGGGTTAAACAGGCGACTTTGGTGTTCGTACGCTGGATGTTGGATAGATGGGTTGATGAACAGATGGGTTAACGAAGTGATAGTGACGTAAAGGACCATGAGAAGTCTTCCAATCTTTTCATATGTGCTGACTGTGGAACTTTTGCTGCGTCTTCCACATGAGTGTACGCCGCGCATTCCGTCGAACCCTAGCCATATGCTGAAATTTAGGATATAAAACAATGCGGTTGACCAAAACACTCGTCCCAGGCCGTGTTCTGAGACCTCCAGAACCTCTCTAGTACCTTTCCGGTTAACCGTGACAACGCTGACCCAAGTTGATAGCTCGTCTCTACAAGCTGTTGAACAATGAAAGATTATGGGATAAATTGGCATCTCGTGGTCTCAAAACCGGCGACCACTATAGGCCAGAGCGTCTCCATTCGCATCGCAGGTAATGTCTACGCCTCCTGCAAATGTGAAAACAGCCTAGAAGCGTGGACATGACGGTAGTAACGTAATTAAGCGTCAACGTCCAGATCCTGAAGAGAAGCAATGCAGTACAACACGACTGCTGATTGATGTATTTGCGCAGTGACAAGCCATTCATTGGAAATGGCCCCACTGATGGCAAATCGCTCTGCCGTGAACGATTCAATATCATTGAGAATGCGATGCGCTGTGCGTCGACGGAGTGATGTCGAGACTGAGGGGTCAAGTCCCGTGGCTCGTAGATGGTTGATGCTGACAATGGTGAAGAGAAGAGAAACGGGACAAGGATACCTTGGGTAGTAGTCGTACGAATGAGTACGTAATAATAAAATGTCGGTGTTTTCTGGTGTGGAAAAGTAAAAGGCCTGTTGATTAGCTGGACACGTCGTGTTGCCCATCATCTCGATCTTAAAGTGCGACCTTAGTATACTTCGCCACAGAGCACCAGCACATCCCCGTTCCCAACAAGTGCAAACATACAATGCAGTGACTTGTAAGAAGGGTTTGATGTGAGGATGGTTTGTGGAAATTTGTTTGATTCCGCCACGCAGTTGGATCAATGTCACAGCGCCACGGAGACATTCCTGCCAAGTCGGCGACAGAGCATGCTGGAGCTATAGCCATATTAGTGTGGTCTACAAGACAAACGCCATTCGAACTCGCTCGTTTGGGCTCACCTCGACGTAAAGAAACAGGAGCGCCGCTGCGATCAACACGCACCCTGAGCTGAAGGATCTATATGGACGAGCGAGACGAAAAGCAATGAGCCGGGGCGATGCCTTTACTGTATGCCTTAGACTTCTGCAAGAGCACATGTAATCTAGGACACCAGCAATCATCTCCTCCCCAGTATAGCCATATAGAGAGTCTGGCACCCACAGCCCCTGAGATATTGATAGATTCGAGGTCGGGGTTCCGGCTAGTCCAACACATCGCGTCCATCGCGTACCTGCACCTCAGACCGACATGTCAACGGATCTTGATCGATACTCATGGCCCTTAGCATTGGCTCACCCTTCAATCCTTCTTTCATTTCTTCCCGAAACCGGGAATAGGGGGAGAATTAGGTCCAGGTCGGAAGGTGCGGTCCCAAGGGAGGCAGCCTCGCATGACAAAGTTTGGGGATTCTGATTCCTCCAAATTTCGTCACATGAAGGCAGGGCAGCCCTGTCCCTTTTCTTTTCGGGGGTCCTCTTCGCCACTGGGACCCCAGACCCCAGACTGGACTACTGGCGCAGAGTGATATTAGGACGTGGCTCCAGGCTAGGTGTAGAAGGAACCAAAGATAGGCCCACTAGGCCGACAACTGGAAATGAAATTGACTATTGATCAGGTTTCAATCGCGAGGCATATAGGTTCACTGATCGCTGCCCCTTCCTCTCTCTAGTCTTCCTCCTCTCTAAATAGAAAACCCCGTAGACCCCCTATTCTCCCCTTCGCGTTACCTTTGCGAGCTCTTTATTTTTTCTTCGAATTCGCGGCAGTTGATATGTCGGGAAGAGGTAGGGCTGGCCAATCGGTCAACCGCCGTCCCACTCTCCATATCCCCCCGGATGCCATCACACCCCACTACCCCACGTTGCACAGACCCCTCCGTGGCCATCCCCAGACCACTTGCCGATGCCCACTGGTTCCGGAGGCCCTGTCGTCAGTCTGTGCTCTGTGCCCTGGTACGTGTTGATTTTCCACCTGTATCTGAGTGCTTGCTACCGAACGTCGACTGATCCAGTAGGACACTTTTAGTGTAGGTACGGGGAGTGGTCAAAAAGTGACGAAGAAAATGATACTATAGCCCGCTCCTTCTCTCGCCTGTAGAATACGCCTTTCGGGGTTTAGAGCCCCGCTTGTCTGCAGGACCACCGCTCACGCCGTTTGCGGCTATCACACTGTATGGAACCCTGTGGAACAGAAACCCCGTGCCAGTTCAGTGGATTATGTTCTCATAACATTCCTGGGCCGTAACCCAGTTTATGTTCTTATATATTCCCGACTCGTACCTTGTCCGACCCCGCCTCTCCCACCCCCGACCGCTCGCGACAATTAGTTCCTGGTAATTCTGCTCAGGACCTTGAGAGCTCCGTCGGACATCAGGCACTATTCTAGACCCTAAAGACAAAGATGGCGAGCTCATCCGGCATACCGAAGGCAGATCAGGCGCAGGCACCAGTCGACTCGGCTAAGTCCCCCACTCTTAAAGAAAGAGTTCGAGCAATGAGAATTAAAAAAGGTCTCCCCGTGGAAGTTGTGGAGCCCGAGGAAGAAGCCCTTGAAGAAGGTAGAAGACGCAAACTAGCCGTACATTTTTTAAACCCCTATTGCTAACTCTGGATACTAGACGTTTCTAAGCTACACGGACTAGCTGGTCGAACGGTCACACTCCACCCTGGTGGCATAGCTAGGAAGTCCGGTAACAGTGTTCGCATTGAGGAAGCTGAAGCACTTCGCTTTATCGGGGACTTTGATCTTCCCGTCCCACGTGTCCACAACGTCGAGACTACCCCAAATGGCAAAACCCACATTTGGATGGATTACATCCCGGGAGACACTCTATCCAAAGTTTGGACGAGCCTTTCGGAGGACCAGAAAAGAAACATCGCTAAGCAGCTCCGAGATATACTCGGGGCTATGCGATCTATCAAACCCCCGGGAGGGCATATCGGGTCGTGTGGGGGTGGGCAAATCCGAGATAACCGAGATTATTTTCCCTACACTGCCCCGGCGTGTCGGAACGAACAGGAATTCAACGACTACCTCTTGTCGGGTCTTATGCACCATACACCTCCGGCATTACGCACGGCTTTCTCGCGGCGGCTTCGAACTAGCCATCGCGTGGTGTTCACCCACGCAGACCTAGCACCTCGGAATATTATTATACGAGACGGCAAGATCGTGGGTCTGCTAGACTGGGAGGACGCCGGGTGGTATCCCGAGTACTGGGAATACGTTAAATTTTTCCATCGCGTGGGGTCTGAGGGTCTGTGGGATTGGTTGCGGTATGCAGACGAGATCTTCTCCGAGACATACGAAGACGAACTGCTGGACTACATTGCATTGTCCACATGGCAATACCCATAAGCTTGGCTTGAGATAGGATCATTCTCTCAATTCGTATGTCCCAGTATTGTTTAGAACTCTCTGCTTTTTCTCAAACACCACCCGCCATTATATATCGATACCTATCACGGAAGAGCGGTGTCGATGCCGGTATCGACAGAGGGGAACCACTATGACAGAGTAAGGGAGTGCAGTATGAACGCAGGTCCAGAGCACAGGATAGCTCAGAGATCTGAAGCGAGAAGCCAGTTGCGCCAACGGCAGCCCTGGCAAGCGGTGCTTTAATATATCTGGAGACTGTCTGAAATTCGATGGCCACGATCCACCGTTTAAATTCATGGCCCAGGGAAAAGCAGTCAACAGGTGCAGACTGACACTAAATAAAATCAAAATCAACGACTCGAGGCCGTTCCTCCGTTCTACCGTGTGGCCTCCGGCGCAGCACTAGCCTTAGGGACCCTCCTCATATTTCGGTTGCTTCCAGAGTAGCGCCTATCGTATCGTCCATTGCTCGCTCATAGTCGTCGCTGGTGATAGAACCGGCGTCACGCAGCATTTTCAGCGCCTCATCCACCCAGGATACGCAGGTATACTCAGGGTCGTTGTTGTCGATTGGAACTCTCTGAAGCCACTGAAGGAGTTCATCAGCAGTAAACTTGTGTGCAGTTGTGGCTACTGTGACGATTTTGGCGAAGGAATTGGAGGTGGTAGGATCGTAGTTCTCTTTTGACTCGAAACTGAACGCCTGGGTGCGCCCGACAGCATGAAAAACGAAACTCTTCCCGCCTTTCTCGGGCACAAACCAGAGGGCAACGTGTCTATTTCTCTGACGGTCGCGGGGACGTCCCCTGAAAATCGCGACGTATATGTAATACCTCCTCTGAGCCATGGCTGGCATATATCGTGGTGATGTCTCGTGATAACACGAATATTAGCCTGCTACATATGGATTAGCAGCTGGACTGACAAGGAAATAAGACATTGCGTTTACTCTTTCTGTCCTGTATCTTCCCGTCGATCCTAGGTAAAACTTTCTGAGTATTGCTTGAGATGGGGCTACTGTCAGTCTGGCATAGAACATCCAGCAATTCATGAGCGGAAGACCTCTCCTTTTGTAGTAGAAACCCCCATACACATTTGTCGAGAAACCGCTGCCTCCTGCAAGAATACATGAGCTCTCTTGCGGGCACATGGTGCTTTCTTCCACCGGCGAAGAGGCCTGCGAAAATTCTCACGACGTTAGGGCTCTCTTGCGGGCGCTCTTGTCTTTGGCCTACCTGGAGAGGCTCTCTTGCTGGTATGTAGCTCTTTATGTAGGGGTTCTTTGCGGGCAAATATCTTTTAAGGGCACGAAGACGTTCCTACTCTTGAAAGAATGCAGGCTCTTATGGCCCCGACGAGAACTCCACCGCGGAAAAATAGCCTCTTTAGATTAAAAGACTTCCCTTGCAGCCATGGATCATCTTACGGGCACGTGGAGACTTTCATGCGGGTGGCGTGAAGCGCTTACTCTCTCAGGCGAATAACCTCTCGTAGGCAAGTAGAGGTTCTATCAAGGGAAATAGGCCCCTCTTACGGGCAATCCTGGCTCTAGCCGGCATGTAGCCTCTTTACGTAGGGTTCCCCTGCGGGCGTATATGCTCTTGCGGGGACGAAGGGCGTTCACCTGAAAGTACGCATCCTCTTACGGAAAGAGTCGCAAAATAAACAAAACTAGAAAGGGAAGAGGGGGAACAGGCAAAGAAAGAAACTTTCTAAATCCCCGTAGACGAGAATCTAGCAAGCGAATTGTGCTTCACTAGCTGAGCAATCCCGTCAGGCGAAGCGCTCTAGCTGGTCACGCAAGCCGTTAGCACGACATCCCTAGAGAAGCTCCGAGATATCCAACTTGTCTAGCTACCTTCGAAGCATCTAAGAATACATATCGTCTAGGCCGGCGAAGGGTCCGCCGTATAGAATCGTCGTTAGTCCCGTAGTAATGTCCCCCAACTGGTTAAACCCGAGCCCTCCGTACCCCTGGACCGAGTGTAGAAGTGATTAGCTCTATATACTCTTATAGACTTGCGCTATTTGACGGAGGAGGTCCCGCTTATCCTCCCGGTCTAAGTCGCCGAATGCCTTGTCTAGTGGGATGCCTCGCTTGCACTCCTAGAGAATCCGCCTACGGCCCTCGGATGAGGGGCTCCAGGCGTATACGAGGGGGACGAGACATTTATTGTGCTCGGCCAGAGCTTGCCTCATCAGGCTTATGGCAGACTTAATTCTGCACTCGGACCTCCTCGTTGACCATAGCCTCGGGACTTGATATCCTAACGACAATCTCTATTCTTCTCCGGGCAGAGCAACCGTGCCTGGCGGTTGGGTCGGCAGCAACTCTGACGCACCACCGGGCCGCTCTGATATCTTGACATGATAAAAGTAGTCGTTAGAATCGCGGCCTAGGCGGTTGATAGCGATTGCCTGTAAGGTTAGACATTGGACACGGACGAGTCCGGAGGAGTACGAAGCTGGAAGGGGGGAAGGGGTGTCTGCCTTTCGTCCGTATTGCTGCTGAAACAGACCTTGGATAAACAAGGACCTCTCTTTACGGGCCTGATCAGTTGTGCCAGTCATGTCGGGTGGCTTTGTTCTCATGACAAATATGGTGTGGGTTTGACAGAAACCAAGGCTTTCCTGGTGGACTTGGGAAAGTTGAGCCAGGTCTTCGTCAGGTTGCTCTGGGGTGTCGAAAATGGCACCCGCCTACCAACCAAAAACGGAACCCTCGGCAGCCCCACGGAACTTCAACGTGGAAGGACGGCTAAAATGATCCTACCGCGGGGACCTTGGCTGCGGGTGATCGGGGTGGGACGCGATGCACCGTGTCGGCGCGTTGCGCCGGTCCTGTCAATTAAACTTGGATTAGTCACCACCGACCTGCTTGTCCGATTCCCTTCCTCGGCGCTCCTCTCATGCCGTGCTTCCTCCCCCTTACACACCACCACACATACTCAATACATACGCAGATACAGGAGCCTAGCACTGACGGTATCTACAGTACCTTTTCAGTACGGTACTAACGCTATATTCATGTGTTTGGACGACTGGGCGTCACCGACAAACCTAAATAAGCACTGTGGGTTTTGTGCATCAAGGACTGGCGTATACCGTCATGGGAAAGATCGAGGGAGAAAGAGCGTAACAGAACTGTGTACGACGATCGGATGAGTCTAAAGAGGAAATCTTCGGGACAAGTTCTTGACGCAGATGCAGCACGAGCTGAGAACGAACGTATTCGGCAGAAGTATTTTGTGGTTTCTAGCCGCCATGTAGTTTCGGTAGGGCTGGCACTGTCGTGGGATGGTTTCCTCGCCCGAAGGCATGTCTCAAACGGCTTCAATCTCCGGGATTGGCCATGGCGCCCCATGGTCGACCCTCTTGCGGAGTATGCTTGAGCCCTGCGGGTGACGCGGTGACGGGTGCCAGCGCCTCCTTTTTCCGCTTCGCGCCGGGGGACCCCACTAATTTCAGCCCAGTCAGGCGGGGGAGCTTCCAGATACGGCAAGGTCAGGCGGGACTGACAGGCGGGGCGCCGGTTGGTTCTGTCCAGTTTAGCTGACGCAGCCACGTAACCGGCAATGGCTCGAGTTGTCTCACTAAATTCTTCGATACGGTGGATTGAGCTGCCTGCAATTGGACCCGCCCTAGCGTCCTCTCTTCCGCCTCCCGATGCCCACCCGCGACCTCGTCGCAACCGTCTTTTTCAGCGCACCCGATTCCTCTCCCATTGCCGCATCCGACCCGAGGCAACCCCGTCGGCATGCCCGCAGCTCGGCTCCCGTCGCTCTAGCTCTCCGGCACACTCAGGAGCACGAGCAGCAGGCTGTCGATCGACATATCCAACCCTCATGCCGACGTAGGGCTGCCGCCGTTCCTAGTGCCAAGACCTGGCCGGGCCCCCGCTAGCAAGGACGATAGCACGACGTACCCACCTCGCCCCGTTCGTGTCCCACCGCCGGCCCTCCCGATTCGTGCGACCCTGCGTTCCCACGGCCGCAGGACGCCCAGCCGGGCTGCCGTCTTAAGAAAAGAGCTCCCCCGCGGGCCGCCCCGATCCTTCCCCCGAAATCCTTCAGACGAACCCCACGAGAAAAGCCCACCCGCCGCCGATCCCAGCCGCGGAAACCGCCGAACCATGAGCCTCGACACCGTCGGGACTCTGCTGGCTGCCATTGCGAACTTGCTCCACGAGGGCATCCTACTCCTGAACCAGACGGACAAGACGCTCTGGGGCGCCGACGAGCACGAGCAGCTGCGCGCGCTCGAGGACGCGCTCGACGAGGCCAAGAAGGACTTCCAGGAGCTGTCGCCCCTGGTGAGGGGCCAGCTGTACTACCAGAACGACCGCACCAGTGAGTCGCGGACGCCCGCCCGGTCCTCCCTTCCCCTTGCCTGTACCATCCAAGCTGACACGTGCGCCCGTTCGCACCCACAGCCGAGTCCGTCGAAGAGCTGCACGGCCTCCACGTTGACTTCGATCACCACACCCAAAACTTCCGCGACTGGTCCGCTGCCGGCGGACCCATAAACCCCACCTGGGCCCGCGAGACCGCCAACCTCCGAAAGCTCCTCCACCGCGCCCAGTGCCGCGCCGTCGCCCGCATCTTCGCCCTAGAGCAGGAGTCCGAGCCCCGCTGCCTCGGCGCCTTCCTCCTCCACCGCCGCCAGCGCGCCTGGGCCGCGCAGCCCTGCACCGGCGGCGGCGGCGACGCGGAGGAGTACCGCCGCCGGCAGCTCGAGGAGCTGGCGACGTGCAACGCCGCGGGCAAGTTCGAGCGCTTCGGCGAGGGGGACGTGGCCTTTGTGTGCGACTTTTGCGACGGGCACCTCGTGTGGGAGGACCTCGAGGGGATGCCGTCCATCCGGGCGGCGGACGAGGCGCTGGCGGGCAAGGAGGACCCCGTGCCGCCCGTGCCGGCGGCCTCGGGCGCGGAGCACTGGCAGGCGACGGGCTTCGCTCACTCGACGCGCGACGAGAAGAGCGTCGTCTTCGCGCCGCTGGCCGTCGGGAACCACTCCGCCCCGCCCCAGGGGGACTGGCGCGCAGGGCTGGTGTGTCCGTTCTGCGAGGACGAGTACGTGCTCGCGCAGGGCGACGGTGAGATGGAGCACATCCGGTACGGCGCCGAGGACCGCGCGTTCGCGGACCTCGGGGCGTTCAGGGGCCACCTGGAGTGGTGGCACACGGCGCTGCCGCGGCCTGCGCTGCCGTCGAGGGGGAGCTGCGTGGCGATGTGAAGGGGTGTTTCTGGGATTATCATTGCATGGAGCCGGCGCTGGTACAGGACTGGAGTTTTATTTTTTATGGCATCTAAGCATTTCTGGGCATTCGGTTGGACATTTTCGTTCGTTCTTTTTGGCATCCAGATATAAAGCACGCCTGGTGGCAGCGCGATTACATCAAGACGGCGGGAAGAACGGGTATAAATGGCGTTGGAGCATGTAGGAGGACGACACCTCGCCCTTCGGGAGTCCTTATTTTCCATGGTATTAGGTGCGAACTATCATATACAACGCATTCACAGCCAGGAAGCCGCTCAAAACAAGGCACGGTTTCCAAGCGGCTATGCACCCCGGGACCCCCCGTCTTCATCGCTCATACATCTTCTACACGTGTACCTCGTTCCCGCTCCCAGCTCCGGCCGCCCAAACCCCATATCGAAAGGTAGATCCCCTCAGAAGAACCTCCACCACAGGAAGGTGATGATAATCAGCCCCAGCGCCCCGAGCGGTGCGTACTGCTTCACGAGCAACTCCCAGTTGATCCGCACCGCCGCCCTCTTATACTTCTTACTATCGTCCCGCAGCCTACTCGACAGCTCCCCCATCCTCTCCAGGCTATCTCCGCGATACAGCAGGTCCTCGATATTCTTCGTCATGACCTTCGTCACGTCTCGCAGCTCGTCGTTGAGGCGGTCGAGGTTCTGCGACGCGCGCGCGTCGGAGTACGTGGCCTTTGTGCGGGAGATGAAGGTGTCGAAGTCCATGAAGGCGTAGGGGCGGAGGGTGGGGGAGTGGAGCGTCTGGGGCGGGTGCGTGGTTGTGAACTCGCGGGCGAGGTCGGCGAGGTAGGTGAAGGCTAGCTTGCGGGGGTAGGTGCGTTCTGAGATGCAGAGGAAGACGATGTCCGAGTCGATTATGTAGCTGGCGCGGGCTCGCGTTAGCTGGGGTTCTCCGTTGGGCTCTCTGGGTTCTGGTCTTTTGGAACACGGTCCTTGAACGGGGGAGGGTGGGTGGGAGACGTACTGGAGGGTGTACTGCCCAGACTCAATGCTCGCCTGGGCCTCCGAGTTTCGCGTAAGCTTCCGCAGGACCTGCCGCACCTGCGTCTTGACCTCCCCGAGCGTCGCCTCCGTCTGGTTCTCTCGTTAGCCTCCCGCGACCCTCCATTCTCGCCCGGGGGCGCGGCATACCTGCTCGTCGTCGACGGATGCGCAGAGCATCAGGCCTGTCTACGTCAGCACGCCGCGGTCTGGCGGGTGGGAGGAGGGCGAGGTGTCGACGGGGGAAAGGTACCGTCTAGGCGTGCTATTTGCGTTGATCTGATCATGGCGTCGTGTTGTGTGAGTTTCGCGGTGGTCGGGTTCGAATCGGGGTATCCAGGGGGCTGCTCGGAAGCTGAGCTGGCAAGCTTGCTGTGCTCGGTAGGGGGTGCATTCCATACAAGGAGCGAAGTCGTGTACCGTGTACAGTAGCTGCCACGGGTGCTGCTTTTGGCTAGTCAGCAGGTGCATTTTTCACCACCACTCAAGATCACGCTAACTACCCCATAAGTATCCGCATTAGGCCATCATAAATACATGGGTACTCTAAGGACAACGACACCAGTGCTTGACGCCGTCCGTAGGTCGGAAACTCGGCCGCCAGAATTCAGGAGTCCAATATTCGAGGAGGGGTACCTGATCGGGACCTATCTTGTCGTCTCGCCTATTCGAGAGGCCCTCAATTTCAAGCAAAACCGATAGCTGCTCTGCGGAACGGGTCCCCTTCTTGGACATGTCCAGGGACGCCCATCCCTATCCGGACACCACTCCCAGCATTTATACTCGGGAAACATGTCAGTCTGACTGTCAGGGGCGAGCGTCATTCAAGACGTAGGCCCGTCCCGCGGTGCTGCATCTCCCATAGGCTGGGTCAAGTTCCTCATCGAAAATGTCGAAACCGAGATGGGCACTGGGATCTAGAACCGAATCGGGCATTTGTCGCCGGGTACCGTGTTGTGCTGGTTCAGGGCGGGCTGAGCTTTTCCGAGACGGTCACACTGGGCTCGTCGGGGAGGGTTTTCAGAGCTGAGGAGGTTGGTGGGACCACAAAGACAGGCCAGTCGCTAGCGAAATCCTCAGATGGCCAACAGTGGACGGTGGTATCGGGCAGTATGCATCGGAGGTCACCCGACTGGTAGCCAGGGGTGTGGGGTTCGAATCGAGGGCAGCATGTCGACCGCCATAAGTCAGGAAGCCTTCAGGACGTCGAACACGGGCCGCTTGTGGACTTGTAGACCCGCTTCGAGGCATTGTAGATTGAAGTCCATTTTCCTTGGGTGAAGCAGATCTGATTGCCGAGTGAAGAGGTGTGAGTGTGGAGGACCTCAGAGTCGGCTGCTGCGTGACGGGCCTGGCAAGCGATGATATGATGGTCTCAAGCGCACCTGGGCAACCGCCTCCCTACGCGGACGGCTAACCCGGGGTCCGGAGCTGTTACACGAGCGGTACCCCGATCGATCGGCGCCGGTTACCATGACCGGGCACCAGAGAAAGGCTCGGGGGAAGGAGGTCCACAGGCTCCAGCTTGTGGGATGGGTTCAATGAAGGTCCGGATCCTCAAGAGTCACTCTTCGCCTCAACCCCAAGAATTTCAGAGACGATATATTCACTACACCAACGTAGTTTACGCGACGCCAGCGCCAAAGTAAGAATCCCCATCGCTCCCGAACAGAAAACTGCGCTCCCAAACGCCTATACAAGCTCCGTCCTGGAGCCCAAGACCGTGACATCTCCCAAATGAGGTCATCTCAACTCACTCAATCCCCCTTCGAACCGCCCTCCTCACCATCCTCCCCACCCCCGCCCTCCCCCAGCTTAACCCCCCACTCCTCCCCCAGCTCCCTCTCCAGCACCCCATCAAAGTCCCCCGCCTTCCTCCTAGAGTGCGCCTCCCAAGCGTCCCAGAGCCACCCCTCCTCGTGCCACCCGTTGGCGATCCCCTCGGCGTACCGTGCGCAGTCGTGCCGGAAGTTGTTGTCGTTTAGCAGCGCGCCCAGGTTCGGCTTCGCGGCGGGGGTCCCCGCGTCCAGCACGTGCGTCGTGTCTGGGAAGCGGCCCAGGATAAGCTGCCGCTCGTCGGGTGTGAGGACGTCCCAGGCGAGGGGGTGCTGGAGGATGGCCTGCGCTTTGTTTAGATGCCGTGTATGAGATGCCGGGGGTTGAGCGTGGCGGCGGAGGGGGGATGGGAGGGGAAGGAGGGAATACATACCCGCAAATCACACTGGGCAAGCGGAGACTTCTCGCTCGTGAAAACCGTCGAAGAATCCCACTTTGACTTCCGCCGCCTCTTCACCGGGGCGCTCCGTTTCGGCGCCGGCGATGCCGCGATCATCTCAACGTCGCCATCAGGCTTTAGCGCCGCCGCGCCGCCGCGGGCCGCCGACCTCGTGCGTGTCATTATTCCTTTAAGCGGTTGGCGGTTGGGACGGGGTTTGGTGGGCGTGTGCAGTTGGGGGGGGGGTTGGTTGCTTGTGTTGAGGGTGCTCTGTTATTAGGTCGTTGCTTCCGTCCGAGGCCGGCGGGCGAATGGGGAAGCTACGCGGGTTGGGGTTTGGTCTGCCTGCTGCGTTCCGGCAGGGTCGCCTTGATAAAGAATAAAACAAGGCAGGTAGGGTAAAGGCGGAGACGGTCGGAGGGGTTTAACGCAGGTCGCTATAGTTCTGTTCTGCTGGAGTCCTTGATGAAGTGAGTTGTTCGGAACAGGAAAGGCCCGGCCGGCTGAGACTCTTCCAAAACCGCCGAAATAAGACGGCCGCAACGCCTACGCCGCGGAATAGCTGCGGCACCACCGTTGCTATCCTCCTACTACTTTTTCATAAAAATATTTACATAGGTTTTCTCTCCGAGTTTTCTACTTCTTGAATGCCTCATTTGTTTCCTTTTTTCACCGTCCAGCACAAATGCCCCATCTTCCGGCAGTCTTCATGATATCTGGGTCTACCTGCCCCACTGGCCCCTTTGTGTAGCTCCTTCGGCCCTGAACACGACGAGGGACTTGCTACATCTCCTCTTAAAAAAAAGACGAAGAAGAAGAAAGCCGTTGGAGCGTAGTGAACTGGTAGGATATAAATAAAAATTAAAAATAAAAGTTAGAGAAAAAAAAGAAAGGACCTCGACGGAGACAAGATTCGAACTTGCGAGGCCGAAGCCATATGATTTCTAGTCATACCCATTAACCACTCTGGCACTCCGCCTGTGGATTGTTGTTACAGAGGCGCCGCTAGCCCGCCTGAAGTTCTTCCGTGCGACGGAGACCCCGCAGCGGGGCAGCGACAACGCTCACATGGCGGGGTGAGAATGAGAATCCGCCAGGGTCTCACACACACATGCGTCTTAGTCAACTCACCTCGACCGCCTGGACAAGATCAAACTTGTCAATACCAGCCCGAGGTATCGCACCCCGGACGACGGTGTGAAAAATGGCGCCTTCGGCACAGGAGCACGCCCGCCAGCGGCAGCAGCTGCTCTTCCAGAAACTGCTGAACCAGCGCGACGGCGCGAGCCCGCTGACGCTCGTGCTCGACTCGCTTGAGCAGCCCGCCGCGCCCATCATCACCGAGTTTGCCATCCGTGCAAAGGTGGGTTCCGTATCCTATGTCCTTCTCATCCGGCACTTCCCACTGACCGGGGTCGTGCTCTTCCGTTGTCCAGAAAGCCGCGAGGGCCAAGATTATCCACGTCGGGTTTGGGACCCTGAAGAGGCATCCTCGTGCCGATGTGCATGTGAGCACCAGGAACAAGACTCTCGCCGCCGTGAGGGCTGAGCTCCTACGGCACTACCCCGTCTACGACCCCAAGCAAAAGACTCCTCCTCAGAGTAAGTCCTCCCCCTCTCCCAACTCTACGCAGAACATCCATCTCACCATAAAGGGGCCCTCGTAATCCTCGACTCCCTAAACCCTCTCGCCACCTCCTCCCCAGACTCGCTCCCTGCGTTCCTCTCAAACATAATCTCCCCTACCACCTCCCTCGTCGCAACCTACCACACCGATGTGCCCCTCGTGCCCCCACCCCACACCCACAACGAGTATGCGCCGCCTCCCCTCGCGGTCCTCACCCACCTCGCCACCGCCGTCCTCCGCCTCTCGAACCTAGACCATGAGATCGCGAGGCAAAAGGCGCGAGACCGGAGCGTGCAGGAGCCCGAGTTCGGGCTCGCGGAGGGACGAGAGGGTGTCCTGATCGGTATGCAGGAGAAGAGGGCGCGCGGGGCGGGGATGGGGCTCGTGGTGGAGATGGAGGTGCGGAGGCGGAGTGGGCGCGGCGTGTCGGGGAAGTTTGTCGTCTCGATCCCGTCGCCGGCTGAGAGGAGGAAGGGCGCGATTGCAAGGTTCTGCCTCCTGGAGGCGCACCCTGCGTTCGCACCGCCTGTGGTGGAGGAGAATGGGGAGGAGCCGGAGAGTACGTTCGATCTGGGGCTCACGGAGAAGCAGAGGAGGGACAGGGAGGGCGTTGTGCTGCCGTACTTTGACGCGCAGACGGATATCGGGGCGGGAGAGGGGGGCAGGATATTGTACGAGATGGGGAGGGAGGATGACTTTGACGAGGAGGAGGACGAGATATGACTTTCATATCTTCTTAATAGATTTACAAGGAATTTTATGTGGGAGTCTAGAGACTCGTTGATCAGAGCCGTTGGGCTTCCTGGTTTGGACAAGATGTTTAAAATTAACCGCCCAGTTTATATTGTTAGAAATTCAGAGAAAAGCCGCACAGAACTCAACAGTTGTGTATTCTAAGTTGGAACCCCAATTGCTCCAGCATCGACTTTTCCTTGTCCCAGCTGTTGCGCTTCGATTAGTGCCCCGGCATGTTCGACAGTGGAGCGTTCGGGCATTGTCTGGAGGTACCGAGATACAAAGCCACGGCAGGTCCGAGCGCAACCTTAAATTTCCAGGTCGCGCCCGCTCTCACCTCTTCCTCCCACCAACACCCAATCGTATCAACTACAAACCACCTAGCCATCACCGCAGCCCGCTTAGTGTTTAACCCAACACCTCGACTACATTCAAAACTCCCGATAGGATAACTTCCGATCGTATTCTAGTCAACATGTCCGACGCCCCCAGGCGCCCCAGGCGCCCCGACAGCCGCCAGATGTGGGACGAATCCGACCGCCGCCAGCGACCCAGCGACGGCGACCGCGAGCGCGACCGCCCGCGCGATACCCGCCCGCGTGAACACGACGACAGAGACGCCCGGCCCCGCCGCGACAGGCGGCGCTACCGCTCGCGATCCCGCTCTCGCTCCCGCTCGCCCGATCGCCGAGCAGACCGTGACGCAGGCCGCGGCCGAGACCGAAGAGACGAGAGGCGCCGACCCAGGGACGAGCGCCGCCGCGATGAGGAGGAGCGTCCGGATTTCTCCAGAGGTATACCCATCAGTACCGCCGCGTGGCGCAGGACGGGAGAGCTCAGGACTGACGCGCCGGCAGACAAGCCCAGACGCGAGGACCGCCGTGACGACCGCCGCGATGAAGACGGCCCGCGGCCCGACTTTTCCAGAGGTATTTCCATCATGACCTACTCGTGGCGTGAGAGTCTAGCCCAGGATGGAGTTGCTGACAGCCCGCAAGACAAGCACAGGCGCCGCTCCGCCTCGCCGCGGAGGTCCCCCGCGCGGGACGACGACGACGACGCGTACCTCGACACCCTGCCGACCCGCACGAAGCCCGACAGCCGGAAGTCCATGTCCGTGCGCGTAGGCCGCGCCGATTCACCTCGCGAGAGCGCCGAGCGAGAGTCGCCGCGGGGCCGCTCGCCTTCGCGCGACATGGAGGTCGACGAGGGGGAGGTGGAGGACGACGACGAGGTGGTGGTGGAGGATGACGGAGGGATGGCGGATATGCAGGCCATGATGGGGTTCGGGGGGTTCGGGTCGACCAAGGGCCAGAAGGTTGCGGGGAACAACGCGTACGCGGTGCACAAGGAGAAGAAGACGGTGTACAGGCAGTACATGAACCGGACGAAGGGGTTCAACCGGCCGCTCAGTCCTACGAGGTAGGGCGGTGTGGCGCGGCGGGGAGCTGGAGTGCGCGGCCCGGGAGGTCGCGTATCGGAGGGTTCCCCTGGGTGCGTCGGATGCGACCGATTCTGAGGGTTGGAGGGCTTTGGAGTCTTCGAGCGGTATGTTTTGCATTCAGATTGTCTACGAGATGCCGATAATGAACTAAACACGCGTTTTGCGTCCTTACCATCAGTGCGTCGAAGCGCCATCCCGAACGTCGTCGGCCAGTGTTGTCAGACGGTAAGCGCTCTCCCCCTACTGCTTAACGTGGCAGCCAGCATCGTGACCAGTTTTCCTTGGTGACTAGAGGTGATGTGGCGAGTGGGCGCCCTATCATCAACGCGTAGTGTGCCGACGCAACATGCCCCGAACCCGGGGCCCGGTGAACAATGTAGCTCGTAGTCTATTCTCTATCTGGACAACGCGCCCCAGCGCAACAGATATAAATGCAACATGGGTATCGCCCCACTACGTCCTGTAGTCCCCGTTAATAGTGATGTACTCGTGACTGTAGTCACAAGTCCAATACGTCGCCGCCTCGTTCCCAGTCCCCAACCGAACCAGGATCTCCTGGTCCTCAAACTCAAGAATCTCCGCCGCCCTCTCCTCATCCACAACCTCGGGCTCACCGTCCACCAGCAGCCGCAGCTCGGCACTCCCATCAGCCGGCACAAACGACACGTTCGTCCGCTCGGGCACAATCTCCGACACGGGCGCCTCCGGGGTCCCGGGCTCCGAGATGAGGGCGTACCCCGTGGCGCAGAGGACGCGCCCCCAGTTCGCGTCCTTGCCGTACAGCGCCGTCTTTACGAGCGGCGAGCGCGCAATGGCGCTCGCGACGCGGCGGGCCGCGGCCTCGGACTCGGCCTCCGTGACGCGGATGGTGATGAACTTTGTCGCGCCCTCGCCGTCGCGGACGACGAGCTTGGCGAGGTCGGTCGCAAAGTCGGTGATGACCCCCCGGAGCGCGAGGTAATCGGGGGACTCCGGGTCGGCGACGTCCGGGCCGCCGGCGGCGCCGTTGGCGAGGAGCGCGACGGTGTCGTTGGTGGAGGTGTCGCCGTCAATGGTGATGCTGTTGAAGGAGCGGTCGACGGCGTGGCGGAGGAGCGGGGTGACGAGGTGGGGGGCCACGGCGGCGTCGGTGGCGATGACGCCGAGGAGGGTGGCCATGTTGGGGTGGATCATGCCCGCGCCCTTGGTCATGCCCGCCATGCGGTACTCGGTGCCGGGGGACGAGGGGAGGGTGAAGGTGCGGGAGCGGAGCTTGGGGAAGGTGTCGGTCGTGCAGATGGCCTTGGCGCAGTTGAGCCAGTGCTCGTGCGAGGAGCCGAGGCGCTGGAAGGCGGTGGGGACGTTGTCCGTGATCTTCCGGATCGGGAGCCTAGAGTCCGTGTTAGACGGGGCGAAGACATGGTGAGGACGAGGACCTGGGGGCGTTGCTCACCGCTGGCCGATGACGCCGGTGCTCATGACAACCGTCGCATCGTCGCTCTCGAGCGCCTTGTCCGCCTCGGACGCCATCAGCTTCGCATCCTCCAGCCCGCCCCTCCCCGTCACCGCGTTAGCACACCCGGAGTTGATCAGCACGCTCCTCACACCCGCGTTCCCCCTCCTCCGCAGCAGGTCCCTGCTGAAAGTCACGGGCGCGGCCTGGAACTTGTTCTTGGTGAAGACAGCGGCGGCGGAGCAGGGGAGGTGCGACGAGAGGAGCGCGAGGTCCGGCTTCGTCGTGTTGCCCGGCTTGACGCCGACGACGGTGCCCGAGGCGCCGAAGCCCTGCGGGTAGGTGCCCGAGGTCGGCACGTACTTCTTCTTGGCCGCCGGGATCGCGTTGCTCGCCGGCGCCGAGTAGCGGCGTGCGAGCCGGGTTAGGTGCCGCGGTATCGCGCCCGGCGCGGCGGGTTTTAGGAGCGCTGCGGAGGACATGGCTGCGGGTGTGGCCGGGGGAGGGATTGGAGGTCAATTGGGGTGAGGACGGGGCGGCGACTTCATGAGATGGTCAACCTTGTTATAATTAATTCACTTGTCGCCGGGGTCGGTGAAGGGGTGGGTACTTTGGAGCTCTGCAAGCGCATGGGCGTGACTCAGACAGGGGCGTCCTGAGGTTTTGGCGCCGACACCGCTGGGCCGCCGGGAAAAGCAACCCCACCAGCCCGCCACCACCCCACGTAGCGGCCATCCCACCACCCACACCGCTGGAAACTACGCTGACCCGTCTCCCGCTGGCCAGCTATTTTTTCCGTCTCGACTCATCACGAACCCTCGCCCTCACCCTCGCTCTCCAGCTCAGTCTCCCCTTCCGTCCCGAACCCCGTCCTCCGCTCACATAACCGCCCAACATGTCGTCTCACCCTCCCCGCTGGGCCGCCATCGCGCGCGACACCAACGAGACCAAGATCCAGATGGCGCTGAACCTCGACGGCGGCGACTTCCCCCCGGACACGGACGCGCGCCTCCTTCAGGCGGGCGACGACCACGCGGCGCAGGCGAGCAAGTCGCAGACGATCCGCGTCAACACGGGCATCGGGTTCCTGGACCACATGCTCCACGCCCTCGCGAAGCACGCGGGCTGGAGTCTCGCCATCATCTGCAAGGGTGACCTCCACAGTACGGCCCCTCCTCCCCGCCTCCCCGCTCCTCCCTCCCCTCCTGCTCTCCTCCCTCTCGTACTAAGACAGCATCCCAGTCGACGACCACCACACCGCCGAAGACGTCTGCATAACCCTCGGCTCCGCCTTCCACACGGCCCTCGGCTCCCCCGTCGGCATCGCCCGCTTCGGCCACGCCTACTGCCCCCTCGACGAGGCCCTCTCCCGCGCCGTCGTCGACATCTCGAACCGGCCCCACGCCGTCGTCGAACTCGGCCTCCGCCGCGAGCGCATCGGCGACCTCAGCACCGAGATGATCCCCCACGCCCTCCAGAGCTTCGCCCAGGCCGCCCGCATCACCATGCACGTCGACTGCCTGCGCGGCGAGAACGACCACCACAGGGCCGAGAGCGCCTTCAAGGCCACGGCCGTCGCCATCAGGACGGCGATTGCGAGGGTCGCGGGGAGGGAGGGCGAGGTGCCGAGCACCAAGGGGACGCTGACGGCGTGAGGGGGTGGTGGGGTTTGCATGTGTTTGGAGTCTGGGCATTCGTTGCAGCTGGGCCCGCTGTCAGAGGAAAATGCGGTTTTGGAATACCAACGGAATTGGAAAAGCATGAGTCGAGCGTGTCCAATAGAGATCTCTACGCTTCAAGTCCTGTGTGTGCGGCGACGTCGTGGTGAAGAACAGCGCCCTGTTTACTAATTCGTTCTTGATTTGGCCGCTGAGTCCGGTCTATAACCGTCCCCATGTGATGTACAGACAATATGAAGCTGGGTACGGAACCCGAATATACATAGCTCATCCGCGCAACGCATTAGCATCACCCGCCCAACCTGTTCCACCCTTCCCCCAACCCATTGGAAGGAAGCCCCTTGTCCCCGAAACGCGCACGTAGGTGGCCCCAGCTTAAGCCTTCTTGGACCGCTTGCCGCCGGGCCTCTGGATGTGGCCCTCGGGGATCCAGCTCTCGTCGTACTCGACACCGGTCGCGGTGGCCTCGGGCGTCGACACGGCGGCGGCCTCGGCGGGCTCCTGCTTGCGGGCCTTGCGGGGGGCGGGGCCGCGGCGGGTCTGGGGGAAGAGGGCCTCGATCCAGGTCTTGTAGACAACGTAGCAGGTTCCGCCGAAGACGGCCGTGAGGACGAGGTACAAGAAGATGCTATTCGACAGTCAGCGAATGTTCCCAAGCAAAGGCACCGGAGGGACAAAGGGGCTGCCTACATCTGGGGGTCGAGGAAGCTGACGGGGGGGTCAACGACACTGGCCTGGGCGCTCCCAGCCTGGACCTGGTGGACGTTCCCCTGCGAGTCCGACACGACGGCAATGACCCTCGCCTCGACGTCCTGCGGCATCATGTCCACCGCAAACGAGTACGGCAGGCTCGACTTCTCCCCCGGCGCGACCTTGGCCCCGTACGACATGGTCGTGAGGTTCTTGACGATGCCCGCGAGCGGCGACGCGCCCTCGGGCAGCTCCTTGAGCGACGCCAGCACGCCCGTCAGGTACTCGACCGAGATGTAGTCCTCCTGGTTGTTGGTCACGTCGACGACCGCCTTGGTCGGGCGCCCATTGATGATCTTGACGCCGAAGATGTCCGCCTCGGGGAAGGTGACGGCGAAGTCGGCCTTGAGCGGCGCGGGGGCCGCGCCCTCGGCGCCGGAATCGGAGACGGGGACCTGCTGTGCTGCCGGGTTAGCTCGTCGGTGCCGGGGCCGCTGGGGTCATTGGGGTCATTGGGGTCATTGGGGCTCGGGCGTGATGGGGCGAGACATACGGCGTCATCCTGGGCAAACGCGCCAAAGATGGGCATCGCCAGGAAGGCGAGGAAGGTAGCCTTGAGCTGCATGATGACCGGGGGACCTTGGAACCGTGTGGAGGGGGAACAGGATCGGAGAGGGGGGAGGAAAGAGAGAGCTTCCGGCGGGCGGGGGAGGATTGAAGCTAGGCAAGCTCAATTGGATGGGATGGGGATTCAGAAAGGGGAGGCCGCGTTCCGAAGCTGCGTCCCGAGATTGGATTGGAGTTGCGGAAATTTTAATATGGGAGTTGGGAGCTTCGACGTGCAATCTGGCCAAAACACGCGACATTCGGCGGCTTCTGCACGGACCAACAAAACCCCATGTTTTACCCCACTTCTAGAACGTCTCACACTTGTACCCGGTATAACACAACGATCCCCTCGTCTGCTTGGAAGAGCCTTCTCAAATTCCAGGTTTCATTCAAGTTTCTTCATTCAATAGCCGCATCTCCTTCCTGCTCGCTCAATACCCGAAACCTGAACCTTTAAAGACCCCCCCTTCTATCAAACGGGGGAAAGGATCCAATGGCCCAATAGTGTTACTCCCAAAAAGCCCCTTAAGTCAGGTCCATGGAATCCCCCATGGCATCCCAGTCAAACGTATCCCCAGCCCCATCCAAGCTCCCCCAGATATCGTCGCCCAGGTCAAACGACCCCCCGTTCCCAGACCCGAGGTTCAGATCCCCGCCCGACACCCCGGTCATGAGATCCAGCCCTACGCTGTCCATCTGCATCGCGTCGCCCTGCGCCGCCGCCGCCGCTTGGACCGTCGAGTCGTCGAGCGGCGCCGCCAGCTCCGCGGGGAGCATCTGCGCCTGCGACGGCGCCATCTGCTCCTGCACCCTCCTGTGAAGTCTGACCGCCGCCTCCGCCAGCGCGGGGTCCCTCTTCTGGGTCTTCCGGAAGCCCTCCGCCGCCTCCTTCAGCGCCTCCCGGAGGCTCGCCTGCCGCTCCGGCGCCGGCGGCACGTTGCCCGCCTCGTCAAGCCCCTGCATGCCCCCCGCCTGCGCGTCGTGCGCCGGGTCAGGCGCGCAGAGGAGCGCCGTCGCGACGTCCAGGACGACCGCCGCGTTACCCTCGCTCGACTGCACCTGCACCTCTTCTAGGATGATCCAGAGCATGAGCTTTGCACCGAGTGCCTTGGTGCCGGCGAGAATCTGCCGATGCGTATACGATGTGGGCATGACGTTCATGTCGGGGCGCAGGCTCCAGTGCACGAGCGATTGTATGGTGTTCTTGATAGCCGTCGTGAGCCCGCCCCCAGGCGTTGAGCTCCACGACTCCATCTCGTTGTGCTCCGCGCCGACTGTCCGCCGCGAAAGCGGGAGGCTGTCTTTTAGTACGCGTAGGAGCGGCTCGATCTGGACGTTCTTGGGGTCTCTGCGCTGGTAGGTCCGGAGCGAGTGCTCCAGCGGCTTCGCCACCAGGTTTAGCACGGACGTGAGCATGGTCGATGCCTCGGTAGATATCGCGGTCGGAGTTAGGAGCAACTGCAGGATCCTGAGGACAGCCTTTTGCTCCTGGGGCTCGTCATTGCAGAGATAGTCCGATAAGAAGCGAATGGCGGGGACCAAGGAGGGAAGCAAAAACGTATCCACGAGATCTGCACGGGTTAGTCCTCGTGCTTATCACGGAGTCGATCAGTTAAACTCACACTCAAGACCCCCCTTAAGAGTCTCCTCAGATAGGGACCCGGCACCAAACGCCAAAGCAATGTTGTGAAACAGCGTTGGTATAAGCAAGTAGAAGTCCTGAGGCGGGCACGAAGACATCAGCTCGTCCCCAAGCCCGCCCGCCTCAGTGTCGAACAGCCCGTGGATCCACCCATTCAAGTGCCCGCTCTCCTGCTCGGAGAGCTCGTCTAGCGGACGGCTCAGATGCCCCTGGCTGAGCAGCTTGGCGACAAACGAGTCGCGGGACCTGATGCCCAAATCAGCCGGCGTAAGGCTGTAGCGATACGCAAAGGCTAGCGGTATAAGTAATATGGAGCCGAACTCCTCGTAGACCGGCTGGTACTCGTTCTGGTCCTCCTCGTACCGCCAGCTGTCTAGGAGATCGCATATCGGCTGGAGTATGGCGGCCGGTTTTGCGAACAGAAGCATGACGTCGAGACTCAGGGGTTTCCGCGCAAGCTGACTGCACAGCATCTTGAGCGACATGGTCTCCTTATTTGCACATAAACGCGCAAGGACCTGTTTGACAGGCAATGTTAGCCGCTGCACGGGATACCTCTGAGAACAAAGTGCCATTTACCTCGGTCAGAGCCTGGCAAACGGCACCGACGTTGCCGTCCATGTTATCCAGCTCCCCAATCAGACTCTGGGTCTTCTCCGGATTCGCCATGCAGTCACGGACAAGGTCGTCCTTCACATACCGCCCGCCAGAGGGAAGCGTCTGATAGGTGTTCTCGCCCAGCAAGGTCTCGATATGCGACTGCGGCATCAGGTTGTGCAAGCAGCACGCGAAACAGAACTCCTCCCGCACATTGTCCGTGACCGGATTGCTATTCCGAGTGTCGTCGAACATGGATGATAGCGTCGGGAAGGTGTTGGTGTCGACCCTGTTTAGAGCCTCGGTTATGCAGTATTCAGGGGACGCCGGGGGGAACATGGAGTGACCGAGCGTGACGAGGATGAGGGGGAGCTTGTTGATTAGGTATGAGCGAAGGAGATGAGCCACCCGGTGGCCGTCGTTCCTGAAGACGGCGTTGGCGAGAACGTCAAAGGATGCGAGGATAAGGTCGATAGCGGCCGTTTGTACGTCGCCCTAATGCGCAGCATAAGTAAATGAGGGGAAACTGGAGGTCTGATCAGCTCGTACCTGATATCGGTTATGGAGATGCGTAAAGAGGGCGTGGTCGTCGAGGAGAGGCCTCGCCACAAGCTGTGAGATTCACATTAGTTCCACCTTACTCGCAGACGATGAAGAATTGACTTACACAGGCGTTGAGATATATGTATAAGCCCGCCCGAGAGTTCACAATGTGCAGTTCAGGAAGCATGACGCTCTCGTGGCCCACCGCGGAGTCCAGCAGCTCATCGATGCCCTTCGTCGCATCCTTGGTCTTGTCCGACGGCTCGAAGCTCGCAATCGTGGAGCGGAAGAGCTCCAACCTCTCTGCTATAGAGGCATTCTGCAGTGTGGGGACGAAGTTCACGAGGCTCGCGAGCATCGCCTTCCGCACCTCTAAAGCAAATCATTAGCCGAGCTCCCTCGCCAATCGTACATGTGACAGGATATGGGATCAAAACATACTCTTCGCACTCGGCCTCCCCACTGTCCTCAGCACAACCTGGTTTTCGCAGACACTAATCAGCAGCGCGACGAACGCCGCCCTCGCAGACTCCATCTCCTCCCTCGCCCCACCATCCTCCAGTTGGCCCATCACGTCCGCTGCGAACGTCGCAAACGCCCCCGTGAACAGCGCCATCCATTTCGCTACAATATCCATCATCCTGAGCGCGTCCTCTCCCCTCGAAATCGCAGAACCCTGCACCACCGCCTTCGTGAGCCGGTAGAACATGACCTCCTCCGCCGCGTACGAGCCGCGCCACCGCACCGCGGGCAGGCCGTCGGCCCCGCTCTGCGACTGCGAGTGTGACGTGGAGTACCGGTACAGAGCCTTTAGAATTGAAGGCGCATCAACGTAGTCGAGGGCGAAGGCGGACTGGAGGTACAGCGGGATGCGAGGGTCGAGGAAGTCCTTGTTGCCCGCGCGCGGGCGGAGGAGGAGGTCGGCAAGGGCGTCGGGGGGAAGTGGGTGCTTCGCGCGGAGTTTGGGAGCCGAGGATCCAAAGTCGGAGAGGCTGAGGCGCTTGAAGAGGCATTCGTCGAGGAAGGCGTCCCACGCTTTCATGGAGGCGAGCTGCACCCGCAGCGCGAGGTCGCGCGTCGCCATTGTGTCGGAAGCGCTAGTCATATGCCGAGTGTTTCCGTTTTGGGTAGTTTCGAGGTATAGCGAAGGCTCGGCGGAGTAGTTTAAAGCTGTGGTGTCGAGGTCCAGCCGTCGCAAGATGGTGTGGGAAGTTTCAACGCGACGGAGAGAAGAGCTGAGCGGCCGTCTCTCACATGACGGCCAATGTGAGTCTCGGCGCGGGAATCTGAAGGACAGGCGACGAGTCCTGCGGTCGGAATGGTGCCGGCAGTTGCTGATTGCGGCCAAGACAACCTAGTCAGAAGATTGCATTCCTGAAGCCGTGAAGCTCTCTCGAAAGTTCCGGCGAGCTGACGCGCTGAATCGGGGCGCCTGGACCGACGTGCCGCCCTCCGTGCTTACATCAGATGCCCCGCTACGCCAGCTACTTTCGTACTCTCCCCACGCCAAGTCCTGATGACGTCCTCGTCCCTTTTGCTTCAATTCAAACTTAGATATCATTACCAGTAGATTCGGAGAATTCATTCACCACGACGGCAGCTCAGTTTATATTGTTTTCATATCTGTGCCTCTCGATTATGAGCTCGGCCTTCTCTCCGCAAGTTGTAGCTAAACTCACTCATAACGAAGCCGTATCACATTGGATCGTTAACTAGTCATGAATCGTCCCCGAAAGAAAGAAGCTAATATTCGAACCCATTACGCCACTTCCCGCTCCTTGACACCTGCCTGGGATATACCATCACCTACTATAGCAAGAGACTCGCCTTTAACTCCAACACCTCAAACAGCCACGGACCCTTCCCTAGCCACGGACCCCTCCCGCGTCGGCGCCTCAGACGACTGCCCAAATAGGCACTGCCACACATCCCCCTTATCCACCACCTCCCCCCCATTCCTATCCTTCCTAATCAGCCTCGAAAGCTGCGCCTGCTCCAGCTCAAGCGTATTCGCCGCCTCCAGCTCCTCGGGGCTCGCCCCCTTCCCCTTCCCCTCGGCCACCCTCCCCATGTGCTCTAGCCTCCGGCTTACCGAGAGATTGTAGATCGACTCCTCCACCGTCCCGTCGACGAGGTACAGCCACACCGTCGTCTCGTTCCGCTGCCCGATGCGGTCGATCCGTGCAATGGCCTGCAGCTCGAGCGCCGTGTTGAGGAGCGGCTCGCAGAGGAAGACGTGGCTCGCGTTGACGAGGTTGAGGCCGCTCGAGTGCGCCTTTGCGTAGAGGATGAAGACCTCTAGGCTTGGGTCCTCCTTGAAGTCCTTGATCCCGTTCGGTTGCGTGATGGACGTGTAGCCGATGCTGTATCGCTTAAAGGCGTTTTCCAGGATGCTAAGGAAATAGGGGAACCTGAGGAAGCATTAGCTATTAGCCTATCCACAGAGGTTGGGATCAAGGGTAAGCCTACGAGGAGAATATGATAGATTTTGACCCCGGGTCGGATTCCCTCAGCCAAAGAAGATGCCGCACCAAGGCGTCCACCTTGGTGGTGTAAGACGGGCCAGCCAGTTCAATGTTTTTGATGGCCTCCAGCTTATCCGCACTGAACTCGGTGTATATCGATTGCTGGCGCTTCGATCCACGTTTGTGCTCAAGGGCGCTTTCTGCATCCCCTTGGTTCGTTACGCCATCAGAGTGGATCCGCAGTTGTTGCGGCCTCAGAACGATGTCGTGCAGGTTCGAAGGGCTAAGGTGAGTCTTGCACACGGGGCAGTTGCGGTGAGCTCGAAACCAGAGCCTCATGCAGTCCTTACAGAACTGGTGGCCGCAGACGGTGAGGACTCCTGCGACGAACGTGGTTTGGCAGATGACGCATATCCTGGGCTCGCTGGATTTTGAGCCAGTCTCCTTGAGATTGATGACTTCGTTTCGGCTCACGTTAGTTACTGATCTCGACAGACACTGCAGGAAGTGCGAGGCCGGTCCGGTTATACTCACGATATCGATGCTTGGCCTCCGCCGTCGACAGCTTCTGTCGGATCTTCTCCTCCGAAGCCAAGAGGTTCTGCATCGCCTCCTCGTCCGTGGGACCTTCGTAGGGCAGCACGCTATCCGACACCGCCTGAAGCTGGCGGTAATATTCCAACCGCGCATTCATCGACGCGGTGAACCGCTCAAGCTCAGACTTCAAACCATTTGCCACCTTGATCTGCTCCGTCGACTGCTTCTGTATCGCCTGCATCTGGATGTCCGCAATGCGACCTTCGAGGGCATACCGCTCCTGGGCCTCGTCCTTGGAGTAGCGACCCCTGAGGTGGCGTAGACTGCTAATGACGCCCCGCATGGACACGGCCACGGGACCCGGCTTGAGCTCGCACCGGATCTTGTCAAGCCCGAGTAATAGATCTGGCGCCGGTGACAACCCATTTAAGGCATTCGAGGTTGCCATATCCATCTCGTGTCTGATCAGCTCATTCACCTGGCCCGAAATAGCATCCTGCCGGTCGGCAATCGCGGCCTTCAGGATAAGGACGTAGACCATGAGCTTCTCTTGGACCTGGGTCGACTCAGTGAACTCCTCTCCAGTCCGTTCGACGCCTTCTTCGTCGTCCACAAGCGGTTGGAGTAAGATTTGGATGGCCTCCTCCCTCCAAGCATCTACTTGATTAGCTTGTTCGTTCAAAATTTCGTACAGCTCCTCCAGCTGCTCTATCAAATTCCCCGATTCCAAACCCCGCTCGGATTTGGATACCAGCTCTGGGATGTCGACGAAAGATTGGCTAGTAGTCGATTCTTGGAGACGATTGCGGAGCGTCTCAGACTTGCGGAAGCTCTGTGGCGAAAAGTTAGTGGTGCACCGGTAGGGAATAACAGACAACGACTTGCCTCTGCCAGAATCTTCCGACGGATGCGCTTCGCATCCTCGTAGCACTCGTTTTCTAGTTCTTGCAACCGCTTGACTTCTTCCGACTCCGGCTCTGTGAGCTCTGGGTTCTCCCTGATCTGGAAATACGCATTGCCGCAAAAGAAGACCGCGCGATGTTGGATCTCCAACGCAGATCTGAGTCTGCCCCGAAGGTCTGTCAGCTGGTTTTGGTGTTCATTGCTGAGAGCACCGTCTTCTTCCGAGTCGCCAACATTCCCGTTCGGCACAGCGCCATTCGACATCTCCCTGATAACCTTCTCAAGCTTTTTCTCGCAATCCGCTACTATAGGAGTGACATCGTCTCGGACTTTTTCCCATAAGGCAAGTGCTTCTTTGACTCTGGGGCCATTCTCGAGAAGCTGTCCACGAGTCAGCCTCGCCATGAGATACGTTCTCTGCTCGGTGAGCATCGTTCGCTCGTTCTGCTCAATCATAGCATCCAAGACTTCATCCACCGTCCGCATCGGGCGGTTCTTGGTGTGGCTCATTAGACGCCTCATGACCACCTCCGGATGAAGCGCGGCCTGCCTCAGCCGATTCAACCACAAGCTCATCTTCTCCGAGTAGGTTTCGAATTCCCAGTCCGGGTTGGACGAAGCCCCCTGCACGTCAAGCCCGCACTCCTCCGCCATCTCTTTGAACATGGACTGGTAGTGCTGTTCCTCGACCGCCGCAAACGGCATGGTAATAACAAACCGGTCTTGCTTTGGGAGCTTGATCTCATTCCTGACCAGTGCCTTTGTGTGCCGTAGGGCGAGCCTGTTGAAGAGCTGCCTGAAGATAGGCTTGTACTTGGTCGTCAAGTCCTTCCATGAGTGGGACGCAAAGTTGAATGGCTGATAGCGCAGGAAAATGAGCAGCCCTCGAAGGTCCTGGACAGTGTTCTTTACGGGGGTTCCTGTGATGCCCCAAGCATGGACTCGGGGGACAAGCTTGGCGACCTCGGCAGCACGGCTCACGCCGCTCTCGATCATCTGAGCTTCATCTAGGCACACCCGCCACCAGTTCAACTGCATCAACGGCGACTTGGGCCGATGATACCTCCGCTCATGGCGTCGTGGTCGCTGCGGAGGCTCGAGAACGTAATTCAGTTCTGTTGATAGAACAGAGTACGTGGTTACGACAACGTCCTGGCTTGCGAGTTCCCGGCTCAACGCTTCCTCCTCCTCATGGGTATCGACCTTGCAGCCCGAATAGTGTGTTACTCGGAGATGCGGCGCATGACGCGATAGCTCATCTACCCACTGGCGACGAAGGGATTCAGGGGTTACAATGAGTGTCGCACCGGTGTTTGTGATGTCCCGGGAGTTTACTTCGGCTTCCGGGGCCGAACGTCGATGCAGCAGTATTAGGGCAATCATTTCCAACGTCTTTCCCAGTCCCATCTCTTCAGCGAGGATACCTCCAGACAGGAAATCATCCGAAATCCGGAAGTGAGTCAAATCTGTTGCGACCAAGAGAAACACCTCGCTCAGGTAACACTTCTTCCCGTTCAGATCTCGGATTTCCCGAAATGAAAGGGGAAGCCCGTCCGTCGCTCGCGATGGAGACGCCTGACCATGCTCTGAAGAGCCATTTCGAATACTACCTGTCGCAGTACCCTCTCTCCCTAGTAACCATTTCAAGGTCCTCTTCTGGAAAGGATACAAGTCGGTCGTCATCCCGGGGATATCTATCGAGTCCGCGTCGGCATCGTCTTTGTCGGGGACATGCGCCGCCTCGTAAAAGTCCAATGGGGACCATTCCTCGCTGCCGGGCGAGGTCTCTTTCGCAGGTGATAAGAACACCTTGATGACGTCGCGAAGAATCTGGACTGCTAGGTGGTTTAGATTGTTGTGGAAGTATAGCCTCGTCTTCCACCATAATTCTAAATAGAGGTGGATGTCCAGAAAGTCGCCTCGGCGTCTAATTTCCAAGTCGATTTTATTTGAGAGCCCAGTCTGTTGGCCGATTTTGGTCGAAGATCCATCATCGCTAGCCGCATCGAGTATCGCCATAACCTCTGTGCTAAGGGAACCACGAGACAGACAAAGGAGTACACCCAAGGATCCAGACGAGGTGTTGGAACGCGACCGAATCGCAACATTTTCCTCTTCAGCAACGGGATCCGTGCTAGCGGATAATCGTAAGTGTCGGCCAACATCGCGTCTGGAGATCTCCTCGTTGTCGCTCGATGGAGTGGATGGTTGCGCCCGGCTTATGATAATTTCCCCTCTGCCTATGCACACAGCATCTCCAGAATCGGCTCCGTTCGCGTCGGTCTTCCTTTTCTTCAGCGGGGGCGCGCTGTCGTGGTCGTCCGGGGGTAATCGACGTAGGTATTCGAGAAGATCGGAGGGGAAGGCATCTGCAAACAAGATAAGCATATGTCACGGGATTTAAGGGCATCAAGGTTGTTGTTACCTGCTGCATCAACCCTGACCCCCGTGGGCCTGGATGTCTTGGAGGCAGACTTCTGCCGTGAAGGCATTGCGACGACCAGTAGCGCTAGGTAAGCTGCGTGGGAGGGGCGAGAGAGATGGGCGAAGTGATGCGCAAAGGGGGAGGCGAAATCAATTCGACGCTCAGACAACCTAATACGCAAGACAAAAGATAGATTCGGATGGAATGGAGTAGATCCGGCCCCGGACTTGTTCCCGGAAATGATGACGCAGGAAACGAGTTCGGAGGAAAAGGTTCCTGGCGCGGTGGTTGCTGGTGACGCGCAGGAACCACTTTCACCCCACCATCGGCGCATCGGGAAATTTACGCCGGCATGCGTGTTCACGTGACCTGTCTTAGTAAAATCTTGAAATGGGTCCCGAATGCCATCAAAGCATGCACTTCGACGAGAGAGAGCTTCAGATTGACTGAACTCGGCAACGTCCGCTCGCCGCCTGTTTCGCGACAACCCTCTTTTCGCCCGTCGTACGACTCCTCGAAGGGGCAGAAACCCACGCGAACGGCTTCACCCCCGTGAGGCTGCCTACAGCGCGACTACGATACGAAAACCACACCCAGACCTGCCATCTAGGTGGTTAGTCCTCCCACCCCAATCCGTCCATGATGTTCGCAGGCTAACCGAGCGGAGTACAGGGCGTAATCAGTCCGAAAATGTCGTCGAAGCACATATTCTCGTCCCTCCTCCGACCGAGCGCGCTGCTCTTCCGAGCGGACCAGGCGCGCTGCCTCCACACGTCGCGGCTCTCCACGCCTCGGCCCATCCCGGCCCCCATCCCCATCGTGCCCGACACCGAGTCGTTCCTGCGCATAATCGGGCGGAGCCTCAGCCAGTACGCCGACAAGTTCCCCTCGTGGGAGGCGCTCTTCACCCTCACGTCACCGCAGCTCAAGGAGATCGGCGTCGAGCCGGCGCGGTCGCGGCGGTACCTCCTCCACTGGCTCAAGCGGTACCGGGAGGGCAGGTTCGGGCCCGGCGGCGACTTCAAGCACGTGCAGGACGGCAAGGCGCTTCTGGGGATTCACCATGACCTGAAGACGGACAAGAAGACGGTCGTTAACCTGCCGCCGGGGGGCGCGGTGCCCAAGGTCCTCCAGGGCGGGGTACGGGCCTACAGGGTCAAGGGAGCGAAGACGATCTCGGGCCCCTATGCCACGCCCTCCGGGGACAGCATGTCGCAGGTCTCGATAGTGGAGGGCATGTGGGAGTTACGCCAGGGGCAGAAGGTGGACGGTGGTGAGAGGCGGAAGGCCATGGTCCGGTTCAACAGGAGGGTTGCGGAGCGGAGAGCGCAGCGGGAGGCTGACATGGGGATGTAGGCCGCTGTGTTTGTCATTTGGCCTGCTCGGGTCATTGTGGAGGCTATTAATGTCCCGTCCGACATCGTCGCCCGCTGGCTCGCTTTAGACGCTGTACAATACTATTGTTAGATATATTTCCTTTCAAGTTTCCGCATGTTCCTCCAGCATCGGAGGTGTCTTGGGATATTCTTAGATCTGATCCTGGCCTCGCCGAGGCTACGAACTGGGAAGTGCTCTTTCTAATCATAGACCACCGCGAGGGTGCATGTCTTACGGAGTGCCGCGGTGACGTCGAAGCGAGGATGCCGATATTTTCTTAGATCTTAGCCGCCGTCCCGTCCCGTCTGTTCCACGGCCACAAGGAGGGCTTTGGCTCATCTGGTGCCACGGCAGACGATGGTTCAGGTAGACAACAGCGTCACCCGACTGAGTCTGGCCAGAGCCTCACTGCAACCATAGGCAGATGAAGGGACAAAACGGGATGGGATGACTGATGGGTAAAAATAACACTAGCCGATCCTCGTTCACCAAGATCACCTCGTTGGACGTCGGGCTGCAGGCCTGGCAGAATTGTGCAACGTAAACGGGAAGCCATCCCACAGATTCGTCGCAGGCCGTGCGGCGCAGTTTTTGACGTGTTCATATTGGGGGCGATGGGGGGGGCAGTCCCGCTGAGCATAACGAGCATAACGAGCATAACGGCAGCGCGGCGGCTCGGAGGAACATTCGCCGATGCTTACGCAGAGCGCGCTGCTGGAGATTCCATCGCCTATTTTGGACAGCTCTGCGACGAGCCAAGAGGGGGGGTCGGAATAGAAGGCTCTCAGCGAGAAGAATAAATCGGCAGGCCGTATCTCTCGTATGGTGCGAAATAGAGCCATCCCGGAAAGACAAACCCGACAGAGCCGAGAAATGTCCCGGAAGGAACCGCCATTACGTCGCTGGCGAGAAGCTGTATGTGCATGTGGACAAGTTCGAGAGAGTGTGGTACTCCTGGGGGCTGACTCGGTCTTGGCGGGTCATGATGTTCTTCCTCAGCGGCCTCATCGCGCTCAGCTCACCCGCCTCACCAAGACACCTCCCGGGTTCCATATCAGATCTCGGGGGTGGCTTGTTTTAGGCTCATCGCTCCCGCTGTCCGAACCACCGGCCCGGGCCCAGAAACCGCCGGAACAGAAGTGAAAGGGCGAACCACGGCGTCGAAATCGACGAGTGATGCAACTTTGGTGTATGTGTAAGCCTTTAGTCAACCACGAGCCGTCCCGCCAGGCCCGCCTGCCTGGGAGTGGACTGTGGGCGGCCACCACGGGGGGCTGAGAGGAAAGTCTCCTACTGGTCCTCCAACTTCCCCAGATCGCCGGGGAAAACGCCCAAGATGTCCTCATCGCCTCGGTGTACTCTCCTTTTTTGGAGACGACCCCGAGAAAGCCTTAACGCAGGGCTGAATGCTCGTCATCGTGTCCTTGAAACCTCGGAATCGACTGCAGGTACAAACATCGGAGAGGACCATCAATCCGGGCCGGAGCCTCGCAATCAGCGCCATGCTTCCCCGCAGAAATCCGCCTCGGGCGTTGACTTGGTTCATTTCAAGTTGGCAAGTCTTCAATCGATACGAGTTGTACGGGATGCCGCCCCACCCAAGACAACCGAAGTCCAGTGACGCCAGGCAGATTCGGCTTTGCGCGTTTCGTCGGCCTTCATCTCCCGAATCCGCTGCCGAGCCTCGCAGAAGCAAATCTCTCCCCGGCTGCCATCTGCCCCTCTTCCCCTGCATATCCTGAATGTCATGAAGGGAAGTGGAAAAACTCCAACAGCTGAATCCTGGTTGATACCTCAGCTTCTCCACCGAGAGACAAGGGACCCTTCGCAATGGAGACCTGCTGCGTTTACCGAGTCACGGAACTGGGGCCGATCGGAGAGGTACCTTGATATAGCGACACCCCACCCTAAACCTATCCGCAGGAGACAAGTTGCAGATAACCCACGCGGGCCTCCTGTGCGGGCTGCCCGTGCCGAGGCCAAAGACGGAGGGGGTCTCTCCGGGCTAGAAAGAACTGCCGTGGACCAATCTGTGCCTCATGACCAGACTATACGAGCTCCGGGAGTGTACTCAGGGAAGCGTAGGAGTGAACGCCAGCCCAGGCACTGAGAACAACCTCACTAGGTGAGGGTAGAGGATTGACGTGTTGACGTACAAATGGTTCGGCAGTTTGGGTGGTCAGCGAAACTGAGGCCAGCCAACGACAGGACCCATCCCCCGCTGAACGACAACTCCAAATAAACACCTCACCGCGTATATAAGCTTTGTCGACACGAACAGTGGCGCACGCGTATCCGCAAGGCTTCCCGGAACAGTCCGCACGAGCTACCCCGCCGCTTGTGCCCAAGGGGGAGGCGGTGCATCAAGCCTGTCGAGCTTCTCGAAGCAAGCCACAAGAACGATCAAAGCTGCAGGGCGACGTCAAAAGCAAAGAGTTTGTTTGCCGTGAGGATAGCCCCAGTTCGCTGTTCGCAAAAGGTCCTTCGGACGCCGTTGTGGTAGCCCCATTCGGCCATGTGGCGCTCCGGAATAGTTCAGCTAGTCTCGTCGCGGACGGATACGGGGCATACGGGTGCAAGATGTCCAGTCGGGACGAAGCTTAGGTGACGATCGGCCGCGAGCCAGTAACTCTTCCGAGACTCCGCTTGCCGATGGAATGAAGATGGACCTCTGGTTGCCAAGGGCCCGCTCTTGAATCAAGCACTAACGAGCAGGGTAACACTGGCGCTCCAATAGGTTAACACTGCGGACGATCACCCATTTTCTTGAACTGCACCATCCTTGCTCGCGTCTCGCTACCCCCTCAGTACCAGTGGCATGGGACATTTTCCGCCCTTTCCGCACAGGAAGAGCTCGGCTAATCCCTCGAGTTGTTGAGAGCCTAACTGTCCAATGTGAGGGAGATGTCGAAGGGCAGTCCCCAGGTTGACTCAGCCCTGCCATTTCGCCTAGAGACGTGTTTCGCTTGTCTTGTTTACCTTGTGACGTCAATAGCCGACGAGGCGGATACTGTGGGACGTGCCTCTTCGCCGCCTCGGTGCTGATGTTAGTGCCGGATGACTGGGAGCGTGACCATTGCTCGGTCACGAACGTGCCCGTCCTCACAGTACCTTGAGGGGGGTTGGACAGCGTCGCATTGCCATGGAGAGTGCCAGAACCATCCCTGCTCCCCCCGACCTTAATGCTCCATTCGCTGGAGATGACGGGCCAGCTCGCAACAAAACCACAGGATCCCGATACCCCGGTCCCAAAGACCCCTGCTGTGTGGTCCCCTTCCCGGCTTCCCAGGATCCTCTAATTTACACCTCCGGCCTCACGCCCGCTCGAAGCAGACCCGCAGACTGCCCGTACTAATTTAGCGCAAGTTCCAGCACGCGAGTGACGAAATCGGGGACGAAGGCCAAGGTGATTCTCTTCCATCCCCAACGCCGAATCTATTTTTATCCAACCCAAGACTCTTGGCGACCCAGCGGCCCACTGCATCCCAGCAGTGCTTAAATCCCACGCCAATTAGGTTTACGTACAGCTTTCGGGTTTATGATGAGAATGGCGAGGATCTGCAGTTTACTAACCCTAGCACGGATTCGGGCTCGCTCTCGTTCCTAATATGGTCCGATGTTTCAGGGTCGAAGAGGTATATCGTGGTACGTTCTGTGCTTCAATGTGGCGAACGGTCCGTTTGGCGGATGGCAGGTTGTTCGTCTTCGTGACACCTCTCTCTTCCCAATTAAGAAACTTGAAGGTCGGGGGCCGTGCTGTTTTTGGAAATCGTGGGACGAGACACTACGGCCCCACACAGGATGGCAGCACATCGCGGCCGGTTCCCGCGGTCGTTGCCAGAGCCAGAGCCAGAGCCTGACGGCCGATCTGCAGAGATCGCTGGACAGCTGAAGAAGCCGGCATCTAAAGATAGATACGGGTCCGGGAGTGGATGCGGGAGGGGGTTGGCGTCGATCCGTGCCAAGCTCCAAGCGAGGACGAGGTTACGGGGTGAAGTTTCAAAGCACGATCCACGAGAACCCGGGGAGCTCTGCGGAGGGTGCGTGCAGGTGAGGACGCCTTTTTTTTTTTTCGGGGCGTTTGTGAGGCGCGAGGCTTTCGGGCCGTCATCGAAGAACTGAAGAAGCCCAGCCGTCCGAGGCGGAGAACAGCAGCAGGTTCCGTGAATTAGGGGTCCCGAGAGCCGGCGGAGTTTCAACGTGGAGGAAGGAACCTCAACACGCGGTACCACATTGGGACGATGGTCCCGAGTTTTCCGTCCCCGCATCTGATGTTCTGTACCAGTACAACTTTCAAGGCTAGAACAGACGTTCCATGTGGGGTTCACGCCATGTCCCCGCTCAAGCCAAGACGTCCTGTCCAAACGAATCTCCACATCGCTTTCCCTTGCAGCGGTTTTCTGCTTGGACGAGCCTCCAGGCCCCACAGCAAACCACCGTGAATCCCTTGCTCTCTCATCTCGCGTGTCCGCTGGCTCCCCACGCTCCTCGACAATAACCACGGATATAGAAGGAAAACCACTGCACTTGCGGCCCGTCCCCGATAGTGAGAAGAGTCAAGCCCCCCATAGACCCAGCACCGAGATCCCAAAGCCTCAACAATGACATCAGACCAATCGGTGAAAGACTGCCTGACGAGGTACATGTGGAAGCCCTCCCACCAAACGGCTGCGGTGTCACTCGAGATGGGAAATTGGGGAGATGAGGCCCCGAGTCGGTGAACGCCCGCCCGCCTCCATCGCCCGCATCGCCGCTTGGCGCTGGCGTCACATCCCTCCGGTATCCCTTGGCCATCCCGTCATCGCGCACAGTGGTTCCCTCGGCAAGTGGACCTGAGTGCTGGGTGGTGCGCACTTGCACTGTTTGAAACGTCCTGTCGGAGTGAGGGGGGTGCCTCTATCAGCAGAGATTCCTGGGAAGGTGCATTCGACTCGGACGAAATTAGCTTCTGTCGTCTGGTCAGTGCGTACTAAAATGGGAAGGGTCCACCCGATGATTCTTTCCCCCCCTCCAGTGTCTCGACTCGTCGAAGATTTCCGGACCTATTTTGGCTTCGGCCGGTCTCAATTTCCCCACGCCCTTTGACCGACATTGCTCATTGCTCGGTCCGTCCCCTGGCGTCCCTCACTGCGACGTCCAAGGCGAGTATTACAAACATCACTCGTGTCAGTTACGCCTTTTACGACCCCGGCCTGATCTGGGCTTCTTCACAGGGGGTGTGCAATGATCCTGTGCCTGAGCTTGCTCATCCTACGCTGCTCCTTTATAGGGGAGAATGGCCGGAACCCTCCCGCATTGCCTTCGCCGATCGCCGTTGATCTTCTGACTCCGGGGAACGAGCCATCGCCGACATAGGCAAGGTGCCGTCGTCGACAGGCCCAGACTTGTCCTCTCGGTAGGGCCGACTGCCCCTCACAAGAAGCAATTTTAACCAGACACACCTCATGGTGGGTATTTTTAACAACAGTTTGTCTTGTCCCCTTCCGGCTTACTTCGAACCTGGACCCCTCATGCTTTCCCCGATTCTTGCTTAGCTCCGAAACCAGGATGGCCGTTGACCCACCCTGTGATGGCTCCCACCAGATCGCCGTGTTATTCCGGGTAAGTTGTTGAGCAGATGTCGGGGAGGCTCTTGTTGGCCAAGCTCAGACTCATCGGCTAAAGCCCAATGGCACTCCGTTCCTCTTCTTTGATGCCACCCTCTACCTCGAACTACAACGTCTTAGAATGGAAACACCTCGCGAGCAGCCTGCCGTAACCAGGCTGCCCCACGAACCCAAGCTCCATCCCAGAGCTCCCTGTTCTTCCCGTTGCAGGGCTTGCTCTCTCCCGTCGCCAATGTACCTCAAACAGCAGAATCTCAGCCCCTCGCCCTCCCACCACCCCCCCCTCTTCCGTCACCTCACCCACTCAATCCACCCTCCCCCCTCCGACCCTCCCCACCCCCCTACCTCCACCCATCCCTATCCATGCCCACGCGGGAGTCGCGTACCCTGACCCGAGCGCACGGAGGAATACCTGGCTCCCAGCGCCCCCGTTTGCGTTCTGCCACCAGCTTCCCCATGCACGCCCTTCCGCCGCCACCGCAGTCGCCCGCCTCGCGGTTGACGCACTGCAACTTCTGGTCCCCACTTTTCGAGACGCCCCTGCCGCGATGGGCTGAATCCCTCCCCTCCCCCCCCCCTTCTCCGTTAGACTTAGCGTGAAAGTCGGGCGCGCCATGTGGAAACCGCATCATCCACAGACGGGGGACTGGGGATTTGCCAGGGAAAAAAAGAAAAGCCCCGTCGGTCCTCAAAATCTGCCCTACGGAGACCGGGGGCAGGCTGGGTACATCCGGGGCCTGTTCCGTGAATAAATCCGCCTGTCAGGGCCTTGCTGCCTATCGGCTGTTTCCTCCTTCTCGCCTCATGGCTCCCGAGGCCCACTCTGCAGAAGAGCTTCAAACCTGGGATATATATATCCTGTGTCTATTTGGGTATCATCCTTCGACTGCGTGTCTTACACGGACGCTTTCGTCCTCCTTGTATAAAAGCTCCTCGTCCCCGAGGCTTTAATGGCCATAACCCTCGACAGTCAAGGCCAGCGACTTGACTCTCACGTTCTTCTCACCTTAATTATTTACCTTCATCGATCTAATCCTTCTACTAAAACCTCATGCTCCTCGGTTGTGGCAACAATTCACCCCGGGCTATGAGACAATCCTAGGCCCTACCGCGCCGCCCAAACCTCCCCGTTCATGACGTTGGGAAGACCAACGGACGAGTACCGCGATAACACCACGGTCCCATCCATCCTCATCCGGGGTGCATCTCCCAACGACCCCGACGAGACTCACTCAGAGGCCCCCTCGACCCTCACGTCACCAAAGTCACACCGGACCTCTAGACTCCAGGTCCCGCAGACATCACGCCGGAAGCGAACCGCCACCGAAGCCGGCTTCCACCCCCCCGAAGCTAAACCCACCGAGAACATGTCTCCACGATCCTCAAAGACGGACTCCGAGTCCACCTCCAAGAAGCACTCCTCATCAACATCGTCAAAGTCCAAGAGCAAGTCTCCCAAGACGGATGACTGGACCGAGGTGTCCGAGCCCGAGGAAAGGCGGAGGATTCAGAACCGAATCGCGCAGAGGAAATTCCGTACGCATCCACATCCTTCCTTCTCCTTAGTATCTCGCATGGGAATGGTGATAGACTGAACCAAGGATACTCCAAACAGGCGAAAAGACAAGGGAGAACAAGGAAAAGGCCGAGCGAGAGGCCCGCAACCAGAAACACGCAGCGAGCTGCTACCAGGTCCCCTCACCAAGCGACGTCGCGGCCGAGGATGAGGTCTCGGGGCTCCCCTGGGGCAGCTTCTCCATGAGGCACGTAGTCTCGCGGGGCCACGAGGCCGAGAGCAGGCGGAGCAGCGGGCGGGGCGAGTACATCCGCGAGGACGCGCGGTACCAGCCCGCGCAGTACGGCGACGGCGTCGCGTACCCGCCCGTGTCGCCGTTCCAGCAGCACCAGGGGAGTCTGGGGGGGAGTAGCGGCGGGGAGGAGGGGTACTACGACGGGGACCCGCGGTTGTTGTACGGCTCTTCAGGTAATGCGACCCAGCAGCAGAGACATCACCAGCATCATCATTATGGCGGGAGGTGACAAGGGCATGTACGAGTAATATGGCCCACTGTCACCACCTTGCCATCGTGGAATTGCTCAAGTATGCTAACGGTCACGTTTGTGCAGGCCACTTTGTGGTTGACCAGTTCAACGCGGCAGGCTGGCCGGATAGCCCCGGCTTCGGTCCCGGGTTCTCGATGGCGCCAGGGACCAGTAGCGACAGCGACGGGGTCTATTACCTGGACTGAAGCTAAGAGGACTTCATCCCGGCGCCACATCACCTCGGTGCATTCCACCTGGCTCTTCACGACGACACGAACCCTACCACACCACCTCTGCCAGGTCATGGGATCTTTCTTGGCCCAGCCTGGTTCAAGCCTCGGCTCCTAGCTTCCGAGTCCCTTCTTCTTTGATCCTGTTACGGCGGCGTTCTGGGCGAACCTTTTTTGTCATGACGTTACGACTGTCGATTTCGGAGTGTTGCATTTTCTTCTTTCACTCGTCTTTGGCCGAGAATTTCCCCTCTTCGGTTAGACTATGCTATTTTCCACTCATCTTGGCTCTTCTTTTCTGATCCACTCATGTCACCGTTATTTGGGGGGTTAAAAAAAGGATCGCCGCATGCTTTATGACATTAGTGGAGCGAGTTTGGGGGCTTCAGAGGAGGGAAGTCGCGATTCCATTGGACGGGTTGAGCATCTGCTTCAGGAGTCTATTTTTTTTTTTTTTTTGAGAACCTTTTGTCATATCGTTGCTGATGGCTGATCGATGATACATCGCCCCCAATATTAGACGAAAAATACTCTTCTTCGGGTCTGGGATGCGCAAAGTGCAGATCCGACGCCGGTTCTAGCTCCAAAGCTGCAACGTAAACCGCACGGGCGGGATTCGCAAACGTGACGGCACACACCCACCCGATTCCCACTCTGCCCATCCCTTTGGGCTTGGATGTAACGTGACGCGGCTGCTGCAATGCTGCCGCCGCCTACTTGTAGTACCCTCCATTCCGGGTACGGGGACATGGTGTGGCAGACGGAAATCGTATCATGCATGGGTGCTAGCCTGCGTTGGAGACCAGCGATAGCCGGACCGGCGCGCCGGATGCGGGAAGAGATGCGCGTGGCGGGGGGGGGGGAGGTCGGGACGTTCATTCTCCCCGCCATTCTGTCCGGCGGGGCGGGATCGGCGCGGAAAAGTGATCGGCGACGCCACATTCTGGGATCGCCTTCTGAAAAAATACGACGAGAGCGAGGGGGGCGTGTGCTTCGGGGATGAGTTAGGGGATGCACACTTTTGGATTAGAAGCAGTCATGTGGCGTCGAGGCCCGCTGATACGTGGCTGAGCAGGCGGGGGCTCGTACACCGCTTCGCCGTGTTGAGACGCACGCGACGCGCACGGCGCAGCGTCGCATACGTACCGAGCATGCGTACCGAGCATGCTCAGTACTTTTCCGGACGCTTGGCGGAGCCTTGCGAGGCAGGGCCGGGTTGCGCTGCGGGCTCCGGATCGGAGGGCGGGGCGGGGCGGAGAGGGTGTTGAACCGGTGGTCCGGTGGCTTGCATCGGCGTGACGTGTGGGAAGGGAGGCGGAGGGGAAGGAGGGTTGGAGAGGGGTACTGAGTCTGGGTGGGGCCGGACTGCATGTGTTCTGGCAACGTCAATTTGTGGATTTTGGTAGCTGGAGGATGGATTGATTGCCATCTTGCCTGATGGGTTTGATTGCGCCGTGAGACCGCCGATGGTACTACTTTCGATGCGGGTGGGTTTCACATGATTATATCGTCTGATGATGGGGATAGGCCCATTATTGTCAGACATACCGGGGAGGAATGCGACGAAGCTTGTGCCGTTTAAGGATCTGACATGGACCCATAACTCTGTCTCGGTCGTGTTAGTCGGGGTTGGGGTTGGGGGCGGAGAAGTCCACCCTGGCGACAGAAGTCGTCCGAACTGGGTACCCTCTGCGGGCTCTGTGGGTCGGTGGAGACTGGAGAGAGACCCTGAGTCAACCAGGCAAGACATGGACCACGCGAGAGGGCCCCACCAAGATTCCCTCGTCACTCACCGCCCGGCAGTACTTTTCTTGACGCGCCCCACCATGCTCGAAGCTATCACGACAGAAGGGAGCAAGGAGCTCTGAAGGCGCAATTTTCTCCGTTTGATCAGGCTCCGAAAAAAGGTCATTAGCGAAACCTCATACATATTCATTGGACGTACGACTTATCGAATATCACATTCCGAAAATCCCGTTTTGGTCGGCTCCATGCACACGTCTAGTGGCGCGCAAATTTTCTCGACATCAACATCGGATATCAGACTGCAGCCAGCCGCTCACAATGGCTCGCAAGGACTCTAAGAAGCTGAAAGGTAAGTTAATAGTCACTGAATCTGTGTGATTTGTCGATTACGAATATCCTCGAGTTAAGCCGACACCTCACTCCCTTCCGTGATTGGAAGTTGGCGAGGGATGTTTTGGGTGGACATATCGGTGTCCTTCTATGATCTTTTGACATGCAGAGCTAATTTTGACATTGACTTATAGTGGCCGCTGATCAGGCTGTGGAAGCTACCCCCATGGGTGCGCAGCAATCTCTCAAGGGGAGGGAGGAGGACCTGGACCGGGTCAAGGGGCTCACGACACTCGCCAAGCAACTCCTTCAAGAGGCCAGTGAATTGATGGCTAGGCAGGAGGGCTCCTCAGGCACCCAGAAGTCCCGCAAGGAGAAGGAGAGGGACTTGGACCGGGTTAAGTGGCTCAAGACGCTCGCCAAGCAACTCCGTCAAGAGGCCAGCGAATTGGAGGCCAAATGGAGCCATGATGTGAGTACCCGAACGCATACGTACTGTATAGCTTGCCAGCTCACAACATTGCTCTTAGGATGCCGGCGATGCCATGAGTGTTGACGCTCCGGCGAACGGCGCCGAGGACTCCGCTGTCAAGGCCAAGAAGGACAAGAAGTCGAAGAAGAGCAAGAGCAAGCCGTCCGACGATGCTGATGTGAACAAATCTACCACCGGCGACATCGCCATGTCCGACGCGGCCGGAGCCCAGGATGAGACTGCCAAAGCCAAGAAGGGGAAGAAGGAGAAGAGTAAGCGGAAGGAGGCTGCTGACACCGCCGAGACCGAGTCCACCAAGGAAAAGAAGCGCAAGAGGCAAGCTTCCGACAAGGAAGAGCCCAAGACGCAGAAGAGCGGCAAGGGCGAGGGCGCGGCCCGTGACTCCGAGGCCCCTGGTGCTCGCGGCGCCGGTAACGTCGACCACTGGAACGTCAACGCCCTCGAAGGCGGCGCTCAGAGGCAGAGCAAGTTCATGAAGCTCCTGGGTGGCGGCAAGGCCGCTCCCTCCACCTCGTCGGGGGCTCAGAAGTCGGGCGGGGGCTCCTCGAAGGATGACGTCCGGAGGAAGCAGGATGAGATTCAGAGGCAGTACGATGCGGGGATGCGCATGAAGTTCGAGGGGCAGGGGCAGAGGAGGGGCCTGGGCGCTTGAAGGGGGACACGTGCCGCCGCCACGGCTTACCGTGTTCTTTCATGCGGGTGTTTCGGAGTCTTGGGTCGTGAGGGCGTTCTGCGCTTGATACCGTTCGTGAAGGAGAGTACATGCATAAAGTTAGTCAATCAACGTGTTGTGTCGTTCATAACAGCCGAGTCGTATAAAAACTTGCAGAGGAACAGTACATGTGTTGCTCAAGGTCCCCCTCCCCCACAGCACGCCAACGCCGTTTGCCGAATCATCTAGATACACGTATGTGCCACCGCGAGGTATTTCCCCCTACCCCCAATGCTCAACTTCCCACATGGCGGGCCACAGCGGTATCGCGACCCTGCGCCCCCCACCTTTGTCACCCGCCCAGCGGATGTTCTAGCGGCATGCTCAGATAGATCGATCGTGTATATACTGCTGGTTTCCGATTGCAACGGTAGAGATGCTAATAGAATGCGTTCTGGTATCGATGGTTTGGTGGTTTACTTGAAGAAGAAGCGGTTGATGAGCTCGAAGATTAAGCTTCCAAAGACGGCGAATCCGAGAACAACTACATCAGTAGAAGTTAGCACTAAATGTTTCTCGCGCCTGCGTGGGAATATAGCAAGGGAGTGGAGGATTGGCCGAGTACGGTGCGCACACCGGGGACGCGAGTATCAACCTGCGCCCTCGTCCATGGAGAGACGACAGGAGGGCGACACCCTAGAGCATCAGAGGGCGGGCGGGAACTCACCAATCCACATAGGAGAGATTGGCGACTTGGGCGTCTCCTTCGTGCGCTTCTTAAGCTGGTCGGTGGACTTGCCCATGCGGGCCTCCTGGTCCTTCGCAAACTTCGCGTTTGCGCGGCGCTGGGTGGGTGTTTGGACCTGGCGCGCCGCTGTTAGCACACGTCGCAAGGGAATCGGAGAGTAGCGGGAGATGTCGCTTGTAGGGAGTTTGTCGGCGACATACCATTGTGAATGATACGAGGTGGGCTTATAGTCGGGAGGTCGAGGTTGACGATACGTCTGGGGAGAAAGCGCGCGGAGCTTCCCTCGGGATCGGCGTCGATAAATAGTGGGCTGGAACCAGGCAGGAGTGTTGAACAGCAGGCAGCGTCGTCTCGGTGTCCTTAGCGTCTCTCGTTCGCGTGAGAAACCGTGGTCGCAGAGTCAGATGGAAATACGAGGAAGGAAAGAAGGGGACAGATTACACGACGTTGCCAAGTTGAAGCTACTATCAGCCCTGTGGTTGCTTTTGGCCATGTGTCGTCAATTTCCCGTCAGTAGGAGGCGACCCGCTACAGCCAGGGGTACATTCGGCAGCTTCCACCACCTATCCGCTATCCGCTGCAGGGGACCCTTGGGGGACCAATCAGGGACCGCCGCCAGCCGGGGTTTTAGCGACGGAGCTAAGAGCTGCGGTGGCACCACCCGAAGCTGTCCCGTCTTCGGCTCGCGACGAGGGCCGAGGGGCCGTTTTCTTCTCTTTGGCTTCGGCAGTCTTCGTTTCTAGGCATCATGTTGACTCGGAGGGCGATACAGGCCGCGAGGCCTCTAATGCGCGTCGCGCGACCTCTTCCCGCGTCCGCTACAGGGCTACGGATTGGGAACGTGCAGTCCCGGCTCTCTTCCGATTCGAGCAAATCCCCAACTGTTCGTTCATCCTCTCGCCATGCCATCGCGCCTTTCAGAGCGCCAGCGTCCCTTCACCACCTTGGCACGCGCCGCGCATCGATTCAACTAACGATTTCTTACTTTACAGTCTTCCTTCTACAAGACCTTCGGCCGACCGATCGCAAAGGTCCTCCTGGTCGCCATGCTCACGTACCAGATGATCTACCTGGGGTGGGTGAAGCTCGAGACCGAGGAGGTGAAGGCGGTGCGCAACGGTTCGTCCGACCGCCCTTCCGACGACCGCTCCGATGGAGAGAAGCGTACGGACTAGCTGGCTGACATTGGCTTTGGCGTTGGAGCAGCTGAGATTGAGGAGCTGGAGGGCAAGGTGAAGGAGCTACAAGGGGGGAAGGGATCATGATGCCGAGGCGTTTACGATTGGAGTCACAGGCAGCGAGCCGGATATATCTGCGAGAGGGCAACTGGCTGAGTCGTCAGGCGTGCTGCCTGAATACGGGAAGCGAAGCGGGAGTCCCGCCGTGCTTTGAGTTGGAAGGCCACCTACGCTGATCGGGGCGTGCTCTTAGGAACAGACAGGACCTGGGTCATGTTCGTGGACAGTCGATAGAGACTTTGCGAGGCAAGTCGCGCTTGAGTGTCGCCGGAAGCCCGGAAGACTTGGATTTCGCGAGCGTTGATAAAAAGGACATGTGCACGGAAGAAGGGATCCATCTCCGCTTCAAGAGATTTGCGCCTTACGCTATGGTTCGGATCGTGCTGTGTGGGTGGCTTGATATGTTACGAAAGTCAAGTCAAGACGGGGCGCAATACAAAAGTTTACGTCACTTGAGCCATGCAACCCAGATTCCTCGCTAGGCTTGATTGATCCCGGCTGTCGTAGTTTCATCCTCCAAATCCCAAGTTAACAGCTGAGGGTTTGCTCCAGAGGCTTCATTATAACAGCCTTCTCCGAGGAGCCCCAAGAAATAGGCCACCGAGACCAAATAGATCGGATGCGTCCCAATATCGAGAAATAGCATCAACGACGAGCTACAGCATATGGTGTGCTTGGGCGATTCAAGCTCCAGGTACCTCAATTCTGCAGCATTCAACAATTCCAACGTGACGTTCCGACGGGCCAAGGCATTCGAAGCACGATACCAAAAACTGCAGTTGAGCCGCGGCACGAGGTCGTAATTACGGACATCGTCGTCGAAGCTATGAGCGACGCCGAGGCCCTACTGAGACGCAAGAGGATCCCTTCTTCACCCAGGTCCGCCAGGGACCCGGAGCAATGAAAGAAAAAAGTATTCTCGCAACGAGATGGGTAAGGGTGCCAAAAATTCCCGTAAAGGACATTCGTCCCGAACGGAGTGGTCATGTTAAAGTTTTCAACAAGCAAAAAAGCGTACTCGGACGAATCCTCACTGTAACGCTTAACGCCCGTGCACAAGGATGGGGAAAGGAAAGGAAGGAAAAGAGTCAAAATCGTGGGAAGGTGGGCGGAGATTTATAGGCGCTTGAAGGCGGTGAGCGACGATCGAGATCAGTCATTATGTAAGCGGTGTGCCACATAGAATGAAAGTACACCGCCAATCTCTGCGCGGCAGAAACTTGAGCGTTTTAGGCAGCAGCTGGTTCCAACGTCGCTAGCAAAGCGAGGAGGACTGGAGCCTGGTAATAATGCCTCGCGACGCCTGGGCGAGGAAAGTGCAAATCTGTCACTTGATCGAAACTAGACAGTAGAGGGGTGGCTCAGAGTGACTCGTTTTCGTATAGAAAGGGGAGGGACTACGACAAAAGCATTGCATTTCCGGACGGTTGGGCCTGACCGATCTGACAAAGTTGGGCATACCTCGGCCGTCTGGAGACCGAGAGTTCAGAGCCACCATGGCCGTTGTCCACTCGAGGCGACCGACTTCGCAGTCCTGCCACTTCTCAAAAACCGGTTAGCGAATACTGTAATACAGCAGCAATCGATTTGCAAGCATGGCAAACACATGGTCAGATATTGTTTAGCCATGGTTCCTCATACGGCCATGTGGTTAATCACGGCAAACGCCAATGATAAACAACATCCACGGCCAGTAGGTTTACCAGATGTATTGTTCTTCATCCCGGTTCGCGCCGGTCGTCACTCGCTTGCAGCAATATCTAGGTAGCACGTACCTAGAATGGCTGCCATCTTACAAGATCAAAGTAGCCTGGCAGAAGCGAGGCTAAAAAGATATCATGTCCGCTTGCGTCAGGTCATCACCGCATCATGGGTGCCAGCCAGATGAGGGGCCCTCGTGATAATGGTTTTAGGCAAGGGAGATCGAGTCATTAATCTTGACACACTGGTTCGAACTGCAAGCAGCTTGGAGGGACACAATTGCGCAAGCAACTGGCCCGAGGCATGCTAGCTATATGAAGAATGGGTGGTCGTTGTTTTGAAATATCAAAGGAAGAAAATTTCCGGATCCGAGGTGGTTGAAGAACTTATTTACTGGAATGGGACCCCACTGACATCACGTGAGGTAGCCATGGAGCACATGGCTTGGCAGCTGGACCGAGTACCTTTTGACACTTGGGGTCTCTCCTCAGGGTACTTTACCACCACAGGTACACTGTGTGGAACCTGACACAGAAGAATCCACCTGGGATTGGTACACAGGTGACCCGTCAAGGCAATTAAGCGAAGTTTTCGCAGCAAAGTTCGCGCTCAGCGGTGCACAGTGGATGCCAAGCTGACGGGTCACCAGGCAGTCCCGCTTTGTGGTTCCTTCCTGGCCGCCCATTGTTCGGACGTCGCCGACATATTCCCCCTTCAGCCGTCTCCGCCGCCACTCTCCTCTCCAAACCAAACCTCAACATCACCAGCGACAACCAGCGAACACCCGCAATCGACGACCCCGGCTTCGATCCGAACAGCCACTACACTCGTTATCGTCAATATTACGAGCGAGGGACAAATAGCCCACAGCGTGATTTTCTCCCTTGGCCTAGCCAAAAGTCGGTGGTGCATGACGTCCAGCTCGGCCGACCGAGGAGATTTCGCCGCCTCTTGGCGCGACTCGCCATAACTTCTCCCCAAGGCCGTCCGCAACCTCCCCATCGCAGCGTCATCGATCGATTCGCCGATTTCCGCCGATTTCGTCAAGCGATACGACGTTCGATTTCTCCAGGGGTTTTCTCCAATTTTGCGCCTCGGCAACGGGCCGATCACCCGCATCCCGACTCGCGTCGTCCGTGCCTCAACGCCGCTCGATCTCCTGCCATCACCACGCCATCCATCGGAGCACGGCAGCCGCTGTCGCCGCCGACCCCGTCATGTCTTCCCATCATCCTCAGACTCCTCAAACGCCTTCGCAACCATCGCCTGGAATGTCCGACCCGCTGCCAAGCATGTCGACGTCTATGACGTCTGTGACGAGCGCCCTTCCGACGCCCGCTCAAAGCGTGACGGGGGCCAACTCTCAACCGTCCGACATGGCGCACGACACGTCGATGACTGATATCAGCGATGATGCGTCACCGCACAAACGCAAGCGATTCGCCGAGGACGCTGGGGATCGAGTCCAGAAGAAGATGCACCTCGACACACCGCCGCTCGGCATCGAGGATATCCACATTGACGTCGGCGAGAAGTATCTATTATGCAGCAGGCCAATTACACGGCCCCGGTATTCGACTTCCGACGACTTGTTCGAGATGTTTGACCTCACCGGTTTGGCTACGAAGATGGCTCGTGAGAAGCCCAACGGCGAAAAGAACGCCCTGAGGAAGAGCTTTAAAAGTCAGATCAAGGACCTGGCGATTGACGGTGCCTACGACACGAAGAAGGATGAGAGGCAAGATAATGACCCCGACGGTTTCTTTGCCATGCTTGGTCTCCCCGATGATGTCTGGTACGCGCACAATGTCAAGGGGAAGGAGATCCAGGATGGATTCTCGGATCACGCGCTTGCGAGTCTACCGAAGGCAATGACGATGCTGAAGGGCAAGGTTCGGAAAGAACACTGGGACCCGTACATCCTAGGCTCTCTGGAGTCCCCGGCGCAGCTGCTTGACTCTGCGTCGAATCCTGCGAATTCCGCCAAACCCTCCGAACTGAACACTCCGGGCGGCTCTACTCCGACGTTAGTACGGCCAAAGGCGAGCAGCCAATCGTTGGCGCCGGACAATGATCCGTCCAGACCGAGGAGAAACATCAAGAAGCGCAGCTATGGAGATAGCAGTTACGAGGGTTACGGTGAGGGGTTCCCGGATGACGACGCGGGGGCGTATTCGACGGGGGAAGGTGATGGCACGAAGCGGCGCAAAAAGGTTTGTATCTTTGGCCTCGATCTGTGTCCGGCCGTTCTAACCTGGCATAGAATCCTTCTGGTGCTCAGGCGTTCCCTTCGATGCTGCAGCAAGGCTACGGACCGGGCATGGTCGGAGTGTAGAACGCTACCGACCCGGAGGACCCTAGCCAGCCGGTAACCGAAACGGAGGCATCCGTGAAGAACGAACGCCGCGGGCGAGCAAGGAAGGCCAGATAACCACTGACAGCCGCGAAGCGCACCTGGGCGTGCCCGCCCGCCTCGAGGTTTCTAGGTCTCGCAGTTGCGACTTGTGCGTCGAACGAATTATTCATATCACTGTGCTACGGGTACACGTCTTTCATTAACGCATCATGCATCGGGAACGGCGAATCGGGGGGAGGGGGTGTATAGAACACGATTATACACGGGGCTCCTTGCTTTGGAAGCCTAGCGGGCTGAGAGACCGAGCACCGGCTCTGAGCAAAGGGCCACTATTGTTTTTGATTTTGGCAGGGTCATTTTCTGTTAACTTGTTTTCTGACGATATTTTCTGCACGGCGTTAGGGGCATGGTTTACAAAAGGGTTTTGGAGTTTGGACGGCCACAAGTCGGATTCATATCGCTCCAAGGGCGATATTTTTTCTCTTTTCAGTTTTTTTTCCTGCGCGCATGCATGCCTTCTGGTTCTTGACATATTCACCGTTGCGTTCTTGGTCTGCTTCGGTCTCCAGCTTTCGGAAGGAAAGGGCCACGAGAGTGGAAGATGAGTTGCGGAGGAGAGGAGCAGAGTAACTGCATCCGCCGCGGGGGCTGCGTGGCGAGACGTTTTGGGTTTCGTTGCTGCTGCGGACGTTCCCTAGGGGAGGGGAGACGTCGGACGAGAGGGATGCTACATACCCCGGCAGGCGAGGGCCAAACAGCGTCGGGGAGCCGCGGTCGTAGATTGCGGTGGGCTGTTCATACTAATTGAAGCCTTGTTTCGATGTTGTGTCTCATGCGGTGAAGAGTGTGGTGACTGAACTGCTCCCACAGCTTGAACTGCTACTTCGTCCCGTTGGTCATAAAGTAGCCAACTCATTTACTATTAAGGGGTATCAAGCATATATCTATCCACACATGGCACATCAAGTGGCAGCCCGCCTCACAACCCCGCCGCGGCCTCCACCTCCCTCCTAACCGCATCTTCCTGCACCCACCCCACGACCCTCCTCCCCGCGTCCGCCACCAGTCCCCCGTAGTGCTCGTTCTCCGCAAAGAACATGCTAACATGCGCGTCCACCTCGTCGATATCCCGCATGGGAACCGAGACCCACGCCCTATCTACACCGTAGCTCCTCTTGGGCGTGGCGCAGAATTTGCGCATCTTCGCTGCCATGGCCTCCGGGGAGGTGGACTGGGGCTTTTGTTGGTCTGAGGGGGAGGGGTTGTGAGGGGCTGTGAATGGCGGTGGGGGCGCGGGTCGGGGTGGTGTCGGGGGAGGGGAGGAGTCGGGGTAGGGTGGTGGGTTGGAGGGGCGCGGGGAGGAGGGCTCGCGCCTCTCGAGGAGCCTAAAGGTGTGTTTTAGGAGTTTGTGGCGGGAGAGGCGCAGAGCTTGGCCGTAGGCTGAGTGTAGGGCTTCTTTCTTGCTGAACCCTGGTGTTGGGACGGGTGCGCCGGGCGCCGGAGGCGCGGGGACGGACGGCTCGGAGTTGGTGGAAGACGCGGTGTCGAATGTTGTGATGCTGGCTGCGGAGCTACCGTCGAGGGTTGACATCTGTATTGAGGGCGGTTTGGAGGAGTCGTAGGAGATTATGCTCGCCGCGGAGCTCTCTTCGCGGACCTCGACGGATAGCCTCGGTGTTGAACCGCCCTCCACACTGCTCTCCCCCGACCCGGACTCTTTTTTATCGTTGTCCTTTTCCTCATCCTTCTCCTTCTTCTCGCCCTTCTCCTCTTCCTCCCCCCTCTTCTGCCCCTCCTCGTTCTTCTTTTCCTCCTCCTTCTTCTCCTTCTCCTTCTTAGGACGCCCCGTAGCAGCAGTATAATAATTCACAAACCTAATCCTAGCAGCCCTCGCCCTAAAACTCGGCCCCTCAACCGCCTCCCTCTCCATCATCGCACCTAGGTCCCTCAGCGGATCCACGTCCTCGAGGCGGCGCACGTCGGAGTAGCGGGCGTGTAGCTCGCGGTAGTCGGCCAGGCAGGCGGCGTACTCCATGTGGGAGAGGATGTGGCGGCCGGCGGCGGGGAGGAGGCCCTCGGAGAAGTGCTTCTGGGCGAAATGGGCGAGAGAGGTGAGGCGGGAGCGGGAGCGGAGGTGGACGTCGTTGTGGAAGGGGGGGTTGAAGGTTGGGTCGTGGAGGAGGGGGTCGGGTGGGGGGTTCGAAGGAGGTGAGGGGGTAGTAATGGGTGGGGAGATGGCCGGGGGGGTTATGTTCTCCTCGTTTGAGGTGGCCGTCGACTCGACGGATAGCTCTGACGTGGAGACCGTCAGGGACGGGATCTGCTCCTCAGGATTGGGAGCCTCGTCCTTGCGGAACAAGCTGGCGATGCCGGTGGGTATGATGCCCGGGTGGAGGCCCAGAAACGGCGTGTCCATGGCTATAAGGCCTAGGATCCGATGCTTGTAAGGGTGCGGTTGGAACGGATCCGGGTTTGGCTGTAAAGGTTAGTCCATGTGTCTGCCACGGTCACATCCCCGTCTAGTGAAGGCTCCCCTGAACAAAGACACCTCACCGCGGACTCACTCACCGTCAAGACGACTTCTGCCGCCAGGATCCCCCCCATCGAGTGCCCCACAAGCACAACATCCGTCCCCTCATCCTCATGCGGCTCCAGCCACTGACTAAAGTTCTCGGCGCCCACCCCAACAGCGCGATACGTCTTGTACCGCGGGTAGATCTTGCTGTGGATAACGTGCGTGTCGGCGAGCGCCTCGCGCAGGAACGAGTGCACGTGGGCCGGGAACGAGTGGAACGACTGGTCGTTGCCGTAGAAGCCGTGCACGTAGACGAGGAGCAGGCGGCGCCGCCCGGCGGAGGGCCTCCCGGCAGCGTCCCGGTCGGGCTCCGAGGGGACGAGGGAGTGGGTCGAGGAGGCGCGGGGGTCGGCGCGGAGGTGGGCGAGCGGGGAGAGGAAGTCTGGCTCGGGCGTCATTGCATTGGAGTGGTTTGGTCCCGGGGATTGCGGGGGACAAGAGGCGGGGTTGAGATGAAGTGAGCGTTGAGAGCCTCGGCAGAATGGGATGGGAGAGCCCGGGGAAGGGTTTGGGCAGGTCGACTGTTTCGTGGTTTTATGTGTTTCGACCTCTTCATAAAATCGTCAAGATTATATGAGAGCAAAAGTACATCGGCACCCTTTATCCCTATCCTCACCCAGCCGCGGTGCGTGACGTGTCTCGCCCTCTCCTCACTGGCTGCGCCCAACTATCGCGCCCAATCGGGCAGTGTAGGGCTCGGCGGCGGAGCTGCCAGGCGGAGTTCCAGGGCCCACCAGCTGAGCTGCGGCGCCTCCCGGCCCCGCTTTGCCCCTGAGACACCCGGTCCGCTGTACGGATACGTCGTATTACAGGGGCTTTTTTTCTTTTCTTTCACACGCGATGAATGGATCGTGCCTCTACCTTACTTGCATTCGTAGCCAACTGGGACATCGATCCATGGGGAAATTATCCGGCGTGGGAAGCGACACTTATACGCGTATATTCATTATATTTGATCCAAGCTCGTATTAGTCCGACGGCTTGGCTGAAGTGCCGAAACGCGGACTTGGCGTCCAACGCAGATGCCTCATCATCCCCAACCACAGCCACGGCTGTAGCACCAACACTAAAGTGAAGTAGGCGATGCTCCGTACGAGCACCTACCAGCCTGTCGCACATTTCCGAGAAGAAAATCCGCACCTGGTCATTAACAGCCACGTACATGTATCATAACTCCGACCCGTGCTACTCCTCGTCACTACTATCAATGACAAACCCACCCCTGACCCGCGGCCTCGGCCTTGCCGACGGCACCGGCTCATCGTCAGACCCATCTCCCTCGTCGTCGTCCCCACCTCCTGTCCCAGGATCTGCCTCCGCCTCTGTATTCCCCATCCCAACGTCCCCATCGCCGTCAACCCCGTCCTCCGGCTCCTTCTCGCCAGTACCAGGCCAAGCAAGGTCGTCGTCATCTGCCCCAACGCCAAGCGGTCCCACCGATACCCTCCTCCGCTTCCGGCTGCCGTCACCCGACCCGGACCCGGACCCGGACCCCTCCGATTCCGACCCCGAGTTTGACCCCGAGTCTGACCCGGACCTCAAGCCACTCCCCTCTCCATCCGACCCCAGATCCTGCGACAGCCCCATCTCATCCCCACTATCCCCCGCCAGCACCGTCTTCTTCCTCTTCCCAAACGGCTTCGTCCCAAACGGCAAGATCCCGGGTATACTCTGCCCCGCCCTCTCCGCCACCTGCTGGTTGCTCTTCCGCAGCTCCTCCTCCCTCGCAAAGAACTCCCTGTCCGCCTCGCTGTCGTTATCGCTGTCGTAAATGTACATATCGCTCTTGACCTTTGCCCTCTTCTCCCGCTCCTTCTCCCTCTTCTGCCTCGCCCGCTCGTCCAGCTCCGCGTCATCCGGCGACTGGCTCCTCTTCTTTCTCCTCCTCGTCCCCTTCTTCTTCTTCTTTTCCCCGTCCACGGCCTTCCGATTCGTTGGCCCCCCGGCGGCAAACACGTTCTCCAGGTCCCCATCCTCCTCGTCCGACGACACGACGGCACGGCGCGAGCGGTTGATCTTCCGCCGGAGCTCGTCCTCCGCGCCGCCCTCCTCGAAGATGGGCGGGCTGAACTCCGCCTCGTTAATGAGATTCGTGCACTCCTTTAGCTGGTCGGCCGTTATTTCCGGCGGGATGGTCCACAGTGACTCAAGCGTCTCGTCTAATAGCGGCGTGAGCCTGCGGATACCGACTGTCGTCATCAGGAGGCGAAGGTAGGGGTTCTTGAGCATCGCCATGCGGCGGGCGTCGTTATCTGCGCGGACGGCTGGACCGGTGTTAGTACTTTTCGGGGTTATAAGCAACCGCGACCACTTACTGTATGGAAGAGGCTGTTTGGGCTCCTGAGCCCCGTTTGCCTCGCTACCCTCTTTCTCGCCCGACGCTTCGCCCTCGACACTAGGAATGGCCTCCTCGGCCGCCGCCCAAGCCCTCCTCTCCACCTCCGCGCCCCTGAGAATCCCCTTCACCCACGTAATGTGGTCAATCTCATTCCTATCCAAAAGCGTCCCGACCACGATGCCAATCTGCTTATCCAGCTCGTCCGTGTGCCGGAACTCTAGCTCCGCCGCGGGCCTCGCCCTCGTCGTCTTCTGCTCCCTCTCCATCCCCGTCTCGATGTAGTGCGCAATCTCGTTGTTCTTGCTAAACAGCATCTCCACCACGAGCGCCGGCCGCTCCTGTACCTTGCGCACGCACCGCTTCAGGACCTGCTTCACCAGCTCCTCCCAGTCCTTGTACTGGCCCGACGCCCGGTCGAGCGGCTTGGGCCCCTTGATCATGCCGTACAGCAGGTGGATGATGTCCACGCGGAAGAGCATCACGGCCTTGTTCTGCTTGAACGCCAGCCGGTAGAAATACCGGTGCGCGCGCTTCAGCTGGTCGTCATCGAGTTCGCGGTAGTGCTTCAGGAACGCGACAAACGTGTCCACCACGCCCTGGGGCACGAAGCGCTGCGCGAATGACTCAAAGTCGAACTTCCGCTCGGACACCGTCTTCTGCGCCTGCTGCTCGTCGTCCTCCGAGCCGCCGAGCTCGTCCGCGTCGTCGTCGTTCTGGCTGCCGCTCTTCGCGGCGTCCTTCTTCTTCTTCCTGGCTCTCCTCCGCGAGCGGACCTGCATGTCGACGTTCCTCTTCGAGTACGCCTCGAGGATACGGACAAAGTGGTGGGTGAGCTCCGTCGCGGCGTCGAGGAACTCGAAGCCCTGGTGGTTGTAATTCCGTATCACGCTGGTGACGAGGTCGTGCACCGTGTCCTCGTAGAAGAGCCGGCCGAGGATGTTGTCCGCAATCTCCTCGTCCGTCTCGTTCCCCGAGACCATCATCTCCTGCACCGTCAGGAGGATCTGAGTAAAGCACCGCATGACGGCAACCAGGTCGTCCCAGCCCTTGTTTTCAAGCGCGGACCTCATCGACCTCTGCAGTGTGATGAACATCTCCTGGTTCAGGACACCGGCGACGAGGTTGAAGGGGCTGACGTCCTCCTCGTCGCCGTTCTGCTTCCCATTTCGCCTCGACTTTGCTTCCTGCCGCGCTCGCTCTGCGCGGAGGAACCACGCGACGAGGTAGAAGAACTGCCTCGGGTGATAGTAGAGCGCATGCTGGGCATCCCTGTCGATCGTCTTCCGGACGTGCTGGAAGAGCGGGTTGAACCCGGAATCGAGGAACTCTTCGACGAAGGACTTCAGTTGGTCCGCCGCCGGGGTATTCAGCTTCGGAGCAGGCCCAAGTTCGGAGCTGTCCACCACGTTCTTTCGCCTGGGCTTGGGGGGCTTGAAGGTTTTCGTCTCGTCCAGCTGGCGGCGTCGCGCGGCGACGTCAATGAGTGCCCCCTGGTTGGTAATGGTCGACATCTTGCCGTCGTCCCGCTTGACCCAGATTGTCGTCCCGAACCTGTTGTGCCGTGTCGGCGCATGCTTGTTGTGTGCCCTGTGCATCGCCTCCTCCTTCTTCATCATGGCCACGAGCTCGTCCGCCTTTGCCTTGTCCTGCTGCTTCTCGCTCATGAACAGCCAATCGGCGTCGACCCTCTTGAGGAGATGGAACAGGATCTCCATAACGACGACATCCTCTGTCCTAAAGTCGTCGCCCATGTTTGACGCGATTGTGAGGAGAACGAGGAATATGTCTTGGTAGGAGAAGGCGTCGATTAGGGCCGAGCGGGATATCTGGGACTCGTCTCCGCCGAACTTGACGCCTGGCGGGGGTGCAATCATCGCGATGTTCCTCAGGAAGTATAGAATAAGCTTGATGATGCCCTGGTCCCTGGCGCTCCTGTCTCCGATCGGTATCGCCATGGAAGGTAGCGCCAGCCTCACGGCTGTATGCAATATCCTCGCGGCGTCGTAGTTGATAATGGCCCGCTTGTACCTCACCTGTGCCAGCTCGAGCACAGGTATGTTCCGGTAGTTGTTAACCGTCAGCCGCTCCGGGTCCTTGTCGAAGGGCCAGGTGAGGGGCACCATGACTTCGAGACAGGCGAGCGCTAGCCTCGACTTGAACTTGCTGTCCGACTCGCTCTCGGTCCACATGGCGAGCACGTGGAGCATGTCCTCGTCGACGACGTTGGAGTCGGCAATGCACCGCGCGACGTCCATCCGGTTCATCTTTTCGTCGTAGAAGCGGATCCACTTCTTGAGGTCGCGGAGGACGTCGAGGGCATCGTCGCCCAGCACGTAGTGGCCATCGTCGTCAGCACTCGTTCCGCCGAGCTGTCCGGTAAGAAACGTTTAATTAGCTAGGCAGCTTGGAGACAATGGGTGCGAGGAATCATACCGCGGACACGAGGCTGTTGACGTGGGCCTGGACTTCGGGGTGCATGAGATGGATTCAGCTGCGGTCTGCCCGTGCTGGTATTTGATAGATGGTGTATTGAGGTTGTTCGTGGACTTTGGCTTCCGGTATCATATCAAGAGACACGGCATCTTCGATTGGTCCGCCAATTATCGCGATTTCGTGGCCTTGATGTGTCGCAAGCCTCGACCACCGACATCGACACCAAAGACGCGTCTCAAGCGCGTCGACGCGCTAAGTGGAATTAGACTTAAAGTGGGCTTGGCCGGGAAATGCTCGGGAACCACATGCATTCCTCGTCTGCGGCCCCGGGCTGGCGCGGACCGCCCTCAGCTGGCCCCCACTGAGCCGAGGTTAGCCGGCCGGATGACCTCACCGAGGAGAGCTCAAGGAGGAGAGCTCGGCTTCATGATTGACACGTCTTTTTTTCACTTTCTTTCATCCCCATTCATCCAATTTTGTCATGGCGAGCCCAATCCTTCGTATGCAGACCCGCCGGCTCGGCTCGCAGCTGCAGCGGCGTTGCTTTAGCACCACCCTGAGGCAGCATGCCGGAGTCAACTCCCTCGGCGTCATCGGGTCCGGCCAAATGGTGAGTTCTATCGGTGCTCGAGGGGCATACTGGACTACATATCTAACCGAGACCAGGGACTTGGAATTGCGCTGGTTGCCGCTCAGAAGGCCAAGGTGCCCGTGACGCTAGTGGACAAGTCGCAGGCGGCGCTTGACAAGGGCATGGCTTTCGCCGGTATGGAACCATGAGCTCACGGGAGGCGGCCTGAGCTTAAGCTGACAACCCCGTAGACAAGCTCCTTGCAAAGGACGTGGCCAAGTCGCGCATCACCCAGGAGGAGGCCGACAGCGCCCGGAGTCTTCTCTCCGCCACCACCTCCATGGACAACCTCTTCAACGCCGACTTCGTGATCGAGGCCGTTCCCGAGATCCCCGAGCTCAAGCTCGGCATCTTCGCCAAGCTGGCCGAGATCTGCCCCAAGCACACCATCCTCGCGACCAACACGTCCTCCATCTCCATCACCAAGATTGCCGCCGCCACCACCAAGGACCCCACCGACACCTCGGCCAGCTCGCGCGTCGTCTCCACGCACTTCATGAACCCCGTGCCCATCCAGAAGGGCGTCGAGATCATCAGCGGCCTGCAGACCTCCAAGGAGACGCTCGCCGCCGCCGTCGACTTCTGCAAGCGCATGGGCAAGGTGACGTCTGTCTCCGCAGACACGCCCGGCTTCCTCGCGAACCGCATCCTGATGCCGTACATCAACGAGGCCGTCATCTGCCTCGAGACGGGTGTCGGCGACCGCGACTCCATCGACGCCATCATGAAGAACGGCACCAATGTCCCCATGGGGCCCCTGCAGCTCGCCGACTTCATCGGCCTCGACACCTGCCTTGCCATCATGAGGGTGCTGCACCAGGAGACGGGCGACTCCAAGTACAGGCCCAGCGTCCTGCTGGGCAAGATGGTTGATGCTGGGTGGATGGGCAAGAAGAGCGGCAAGGGATTCTACGACTACTAATGAGCAGGTTCTCCGGGTGGGCGCAAGGGATTATAGATCGCAGACGTGACGAGATACACAATGGATGTAGGGTGAAAAGACTATACTCAACCTTTTTACCTGACGATTTTGGAAAGATTAGTGATACAATCCGTGAGCTGACTATCAGGAGAGGTGAGTCACTGCAAAGCACCCCGCTCAAGTGCCTTTGGACCGAGCTGTTAGTTTAGTGGTCTTCTGAAGGCATGGATGCCCTCCTGCAGATTGCCTTCAACACACGCGCTCCCTGCTTGTATGGTGGCCAGCAACTTCAGCGTCTGTCGAAACAATCATCATGAGGCCTGGGTAGTGTCTGCCCAGCGCGGTGACACAGAAAAGACATCACACTTCGGACTGTGACCCCTCCCTTGACCTGGACGCCGTCAACACTGGTCGAGTGAGGCCTTCGGCCTCGGGACCACGTTTAGTATCCTCCGGCGCATCGCTCCCGCGCCTTCGCCATTCAGCCATGCGAACACGTCCGGTGATGGGGTTCGAACCAGCTGCGAAACACGTCCGAAGAGGCGCCAGCTTCCTCCCCGGACATCATAGCTTCACGTCCCCTTTATGTCCCATGCTTTCTCACCAAAGAAGAGAAGACGTCGAGGATCTGGAACCCAGCGAATCAGGGCAACGGGCGAGGAGCCAGCTAGCCCTCGCCGCGGCCCTCCCGGCCGTCCCTCAAGCTCACCATCACACCATCCTCAACCTCGCCTTTAACGCATGACTTCCCGTCGCTCTAAAACATTCGCCCCCGAGCTTACTTCCTAGGTTCAATAATAGCTTAGCAAGCAAGCTCGATCTCGCCCCCACACACCCCCGTCCTCCCCTCAGCACGCGGACGACGGTTCGTCCGCCGACTCGTCTACCCCACCAGTTCGCCCCCCCCCCCCAAAGGGCGAGCCGTTCCCCTCTTCTCTTGGCTATATTAGCCCTCCAAGGGGGATACAAACACCCCTTGAGCACGGAGAAGCCGGGCAGCTCAGGGCTTCCTTCCCTAACCTCCTCCAGACCACTGGCCAAGGCCGGGACGTCTCGCCGGTCCAATCGGCTCATTTCTCACGCCTCATGTATCCTTTCCCCTCGTTTCCTCTCCTCTTGTTCCCCATGTCCCAGGCACAACCCCCGAGCTATTGGGCCCCGTCCGGTTCTCGCTCTTTACTTGACACACTGGGAGACCGGATCCGGACATTTACTGCCCTTATACGTATATCACTGATAGGCCATATTTTTATTTGCTTTTTCCCCCTGAAAAAAGGTCCCCGACGCGTTGGGTGGTTTTCCCGAAAGGGGAAGGGCCAAAGGAAGCATGAAGCGTATATCCCACATGCTGCCGAACCGTGTTATTGACACCGGGTTCGTCGGCATGGCCGGACGTACCCTGCAGGAACAGCGGCTTGGGAAAAAACGCGAAATATCGCCGAGAGGTACACCAGGTTCCGACAGGAGGAGTGCAGGGGCCGTCGGAGGAAGCCAGAACTATGCCGAAGACCGAAGCTTTCAGGGGGTGGGTAGTAGCTCCGCTGGCATCGCGTCATGTCCTTTCTACTTGCTCTTAGCCTTTCGTCTTTACCTGTCCTTCAACCTCGAATCCTTCACAATGTCATCCGCGAAGACGGGCTCTTTTACTCCTTCACGCTCTTGAAGTCCTCCTGTGCTATAGTCTCTAACCCTGCGCTTCTCCCACGCTCCCGTTTATGCTGTATCCTAGCATGATGGCCCATTCTCCTGCCCATTCAGTCGTCTGATGGAAGACATGAGCGGGCCACCCACTGCCTGCGCATCAGTCCGGAAAAGCTTCCTCGCGGGTGGTGTGCTAATATCGCTCTCCCACCTGAGATATGGACCAGGCGTAGATGGAGGACAAGCTCCGCGCGCAATCTGTTTTCCTCGGCATGTGTCAGCTGAAGGCCGAGGCCCTTCGCTATCAGCATGAGGAAGGAGCCTTGATCAAAAGTACCTCGCCTCCGCGACCGGTCACGGCTCCGCAGCCTCCCGGAAAACCGCTTCCGTGAGCCCGAGACACGGGGCCCAAGTCCATCCCAGCCGACCTGCTAACTGCCACACCTATGTATCTTGCGTTAAGCCCCCGCTCTGACACCAGGTGCCAGGCTTATCGCCCGCGCACCAAGCGGAAAGCTTACATCGAAGAACGCCGGTAGTGATAGATGGACAAGCTAGAGACAAATGATCTTCCACTCTATCTGTCTTTCCTCTTTGACAGAACAGCAACACCTGCGGAGCGTATTGGCCTCGGAAGCAGAAACACCATGAACAAATGGCAGAGCCGAAGTAGAGCAAAACCCTGCTCTCCGGCATTGAATACGAAGGGCACGTGGCAAATGCCGTGAATGCGGGGAAAGGCCAAGGACGGCTTGTTCGGTTCCCAGCTTGATGGCGCAAAAGTGATAGGAGAGAAGGTGCGCATAGTGATTTGGGGGGGGGGGGGGGGGGGGGGGGGMTACCAAGGGGATA
>JAGFNX010000498.1:0-76627 GCA_017657125.1 Scopulariopsis brevicaulis
AGGCTCCTCTGCGCCGTTGCCCTGGCGTTTCAAAGTAAACATACGGAGACTTGTTGGTTTCTAGCTTCTATTCTAGCAGAATGCGTTTCTCACTTTTACAATGCCCAGAAAAGAACCGTGCAACGCCCAACTCGGAATCATACAGCCCAAAGCCTAACTGATGACTTGCTTCCTGCACCACCGCACCCTCACCGGGGTATTCGACTAAAGCTCATCCCAGCTCATCCCCCGCAACGCAGCCCTAACGGCCTCCTCAACCATCTCCTCCTCTTCCTCCGCGACACCCCCTTCTCTCGCCTTCTTCTTCGCTCCCCTCATGGCCTCCCTGATAGCATCTCCAACCACGTCTCCCCTTTTCTCCCCCCACCCCTCCTCCATCTCCTCTCCGAGCCCTTCCCCAGGCTCATAACTCCCGTGGCCCCTCGGATCCTTAATCAACCCCTCTATTCTCTTCACCTCAACACTCCCCTCCCCGGCAACAACCCCCCATGCCTCCCTCGCAGTCTGCGCGAACCTGACGGCAGCCTGTGCGTCCCCCGCCTTGTTCGCCGTGTAGGCCGCCATCTCCGCCACCATGCCCCTCGGGACAACCGCCCCCTCCTCCTCATACAGTCTCAACAACTCCCTGCACAGCCGTACAATCCGCCGGGGATCACTCGCCGAGTCCGCCAGTTGGGGTTTCAGACCCCGGATCTCCTCCCGTCGCCGGTCCGACGCCGCGCGGGAGGAAGGGTCGGCGCAAATGGGGCATGTGCAGGTGAAGCCCCACTGCGAGCTCAGCGCGGCGTGCCGGTCCTTGTGATGTGGGGTAGAGAGGGGGTCGAGGTAGGAGTAGGAGAGCTCCTCGCCTGGTAAGATGTCGCGGAGGGCGAAGAGTGTTAGGGTGAGGGTTGTCTCGTTGAAGCGGTAGTACAGGCTTTGGAGAGTTAGCAAGTTAAGAAGTGAGAAATGTGGGATGGAGTAGGCTGTCGGGGGTCTTACTTTGGTGTACAGTCGTGGTTTATTTTCTGCAGTAAGGTCAGCTGAGCTCGGCGACGCAAGAAAGGGAAGAAACGGGCGAGGGCATGGGGAAGGGGGAGGACATACTGCCGTCTCAGGAAATACCCCCAGATGCCTAAACCCCCCAACCTGCACCCCCAGAGCATTAACCGCCACCTGCCCATCAACCTCGTCCGCGTACCTCGCCGTAGAGCTCAACTCCCGCACCCCCCGCCTCGCCTTGTCCGGGAGCTGCATGACCCCCAGCCAGTTCAGCCTGTGCCGCTCCTCGGGGAGGAGGACCTCGAGCGCGTCGCGCGCGAGGAGGAGAGATGGGTGGTCTGTCAGGAGGGTGTCGCCTGCTTTTAGGTGGTGGTCTTGCTTGAGGAAGAGGGATCTTCCTTTTCCAGGTACGAGTCGCTCTTCGTATTTTTTTCCTTCGCCGCTCTCACTCTGGCTTCCACCAGTGCCCCCACTCTCACTCAAACTCTCATTTTCACTTTCACTCTCATTCCCACTCTCATCCCCCGCCCCATTTTCACCACCAACACCCCCAAACACCTCCGCCCCCACCACCCGACCCGCAACAACCCCTCCCAGCTCCGGCAACGTAACGACGCTCATACCCCCCCTGAACCCCGCATCTGTAAAGACGCAGAAGCCGAGGAGCGGCTTCTCGGCCGGGTGGAGGCAGTACGGCTCGTGAGTCCAGGGGTAGTAGGCCTGAGGTTCTGACGGGAGAGGGTTAAGTGAGGTGGCGGCGCAGGTAAGGTCCGGCCCGAGGGGGTTAGGGGAGGGGCATTGGAAGGGGGGTGGGTGGGCAGTTGCTAGGGGAAGGGATGTGAGGAGGATGGGAAGGATGAGTGAGGTGAGGACGGTCATTTTCTCGTAAGTCGAGGCTTGTCTCGGCCTGATGTCCCAGTTTCATACAACGCGGTTGGGCGCGATCGTTATTGTAAGTCGTCGGGAAGGAGAACAGGCCCGGCCCTCGAAAATAACCGAAACTCAAAAGAATCGCAAACCACAGAAAACAATATTCCAAAAGTCAGGGAAGAGAAAGACGGAAAAAAAGACCAAGGCAGTAACGATACTCTGGATGAAACGACCAATTTACGCGGCGCAAGATGACAGCATGGCCAACCCCGGAAGAACGGGACGGTAGAGGTGTAGCAGGCCAGCGGGGGGAATGATGATCGGTAGGGGGTGGATCCTTGCCTCTTTAAACTCCACTTGTCCGGTAAAAGGGCTTCCAAGGCCTTCGGGCCCTATGGGTCGCCGAGTGGCAGGTGTTTCAAGTCGTGAGGGGCCATCGTCCCGTCTTCTCGCTCGCTCAGACTCCCCTTTTCCTCCCCCCTCTCCCGCCGCTTCTCCAGCGGTTTCTTATTTCTCACCCAGCACTTACTCTTCACTTCCAGAGTATAAAGTGTTCCCCGTCAGGGCCTTGCCCCGACGACCCCGCCACATTCGAATTAACTCGGGCTGCCCTGGCTAGAGACATTCCAGAATAACTCACCCCGCAAATTAGGTGGGTACTCCCGCATGCGCTACTGCATATGCGACTCCATTCTTAACCTCACTCCCTCTCCGCCCTCTTCATTCACCCCCACTCTCCACCGGGGATACTCGTCTTTATTCTTCTTCTGCAGGTGCCAAAACCGGGCTAAACGCGCCCCACGCACGAAATCTCTCTTGTCACTAAGAAAACCTGTCGTCGCAGAGGTGATTCCGATGCGAAACACAGCAGTGCGCACGCAGGGGGAAATTTTCCGAAACAAGGCCTCCTTGCTACGGTGTATCCAGGACCCTGGGTCTCCCGCGCGTTACAAAGCCGTCGGCCTTTCTTAACACGGGCCCATAACAGAGACGAGGACTAAGAAAAAAATACGGTACTTTCAAATAAATAGGCATAAAACGGTAGAGCGCAAAAAGCAAAGCCCGAGACATTTCCTTTTCGGGAATAGTGAAGCTCTACACATCCCTTGGCACACCGTGACATCACCACGGTACCTCTCCACTCCAAGCACGTCACAAGGACAAAAAACCCCCTACTTAAAAAACTTTGAAAGAGGTATAATTGGATGGGGGTAGCCGTGTACCCCTGCCTTTAACGAAGCTTAAACGACCCACCCTTGTCTGGGGAAATAAGGTTGGTTAATTATTTCGCTTGATATAATTGCGAAGCGCAAAGCGCCAGACGCTGGGTAGCACGACTCTGCGCCGGGCCGGAGTTGACGGGATGGTCGGGACACATGAACCGACCCCGTCCGGTGCGCGGGCTCCGATCCCGGACTTCTGATACCTCGTAGCATCGTCGAACCACGCGCGCTCTTCACGGACGAGAGCCAGACCCGAGGCTTTGCTGTGCGTGCTGACTCAAGGTATTCCAAACGCCATGGGACAACCCGAGGAGGACTGGAAAGACCGCTTTTCTGTCCATCTTCCCAGCACCTCTCGGAGCACATCAAACCCCCTCGCCCAGTCCCAGGACGAGATGTCAGTCAACCGGTACCGTAGACCCGCGGACACTTCTCACAGCGAAGGACCCAGATGAGATGCTTCGGCTGTGCACGCCAATTTAGGCGTGCTTTCGAGCATCCCGAGCCCAGCCAGGGGAGAGCCAGAAAAGGCCGTATACCGCATCCCTCAGCTCGCCTCGCAGCATCCCAGATTCTCTCCGGCCTAGGTCCCAGAGACGACATGCCTGCCAAAACCCGCGCACTCGCGCCGGCCACGTCCCAGCCAAAAGCGCATCCCCAGCCCACCTCTTGTAGCCACTCGTAGCATCGCAAACCGCCCGGTCAAGATTGAGATCAGCCGGCCAAGGTAGCGTACTCGCGCTGGCCGCTTCCCATCCGGGAACTCATCGCAAACGCCCTTGCCGGCTCAAGAATAAGATGCAGCCAAAACAAGCGCACTTGCGACGGCCACCTCATCCAAAAGACCATCCTCGTGCCTGTCCGCACCTTCCCATCCAAACCACTGCGCACCTCCCATCACCAAAACCGAACCCGCCAGCACCAAAGAACCTCCATCAATTCCCGTCAACTCCGCACCCAAAACCGTGCCAACGAAGCCTCAATCCGGCATCTCCCGCTCAATTCCCCGCCAGCCCACCCCCTCCGCCTCCGACCCCCCCAAACATCAGCAGTCCATCACCCCCTGGCCCACCAAGAAAAAGTATTAAAAAAAGTATACCGCGCCTTTGAAAAGTTATCGGCGAGGCCACTCGCAGACGCTACCGCCCGCCTCAATCCCCCCTGCCCACATAACCTCACCTCGCTGACAAGGTTTGCCGCTGCGTTTGGGAATTGCCGCGTCGCTGGCGTCCAGTGGAGGTACATGCGCGTACTATCCTCGAGCATCCCGCCGCGAGTCCAGAGGCTGCGCTTGTCGTTTCCCATGCGAGAGGCGCGTTTCTGCCGGTCCAAGTCGTAGATCACATCGTGAGCGTATGAACGTAGTCCCAGCCCAGTTTCTCCTCCGAGGAGCTCCATATTCTGCTCTGCACGGTCAAAACCCGCCCGCAAGCAAGAGTGGCATGCCCAACACCGCACTCAAGTTACCGCGACGGTGCCCCGTAAGCTTTTGCGCGCGCAAAACCTTACCGCGACTTCATCGGCCTCCCGACCCCCCCATACCATCAATCGCAGCGCCTAGGACGCGCAAAGACGCCGAGTCCCGTGACGGCCGATGACTTTTTCCTCTGAACAAAGTTCGAATATCGACGGCATCACGCTGTTCCATTCTCGAAGCATCGTAGGCTATGTCGCGTAGGCAGCTGATTGCGCCCTCCTCCAAAAGGTATATAAACGACATTTCCCCCTTCTCCTCCGCCGCGATATTTCGTTTGCTCCATCACAGCGATTGCCCCAGAATCGAGCATCTGATCACGAGACAAAGCTTTCGACACTGTCAGCTTCTTAGTCTTGAGCCACCGCTGTTCAGCAACTCATACCGCATCTTGTCTTTACTTACCTTTTCTTCCCTTACCTTTTCACACCCCCTCTCCACACCTCTATCTCGTTCAATTGTGTTCCCATTGAACTTCGACTCCGGTCGAATCCCCGAACACAAGGCCAATTCGAGCCTTTTGGTTCACCAAGCACCCGCCAGACGATCAACATCAAGTGTCTGGCAACTAAACCTTTCACCTTCTCAATCTTTTCCCTCAAGTTTCGACAGAGTCGGACCTAAAACAAGTTCAGTTGAACCACAAGAGTTCACCAAGCACTTCACCAAGCACCTGCCAGACATCGACATCAAGTTTCTGGCAACATAGCTCTTCACCCCCTCATCTTCTCTTACCTTCCTCGTTCCCACCTCGCCTTACCTTACCGGCCTCCCCTCTCGGCTTTCGACAAAAGTCAGAATCCGAGAACAAAAAAACCTAGTTAGGCCAAGGTCAACCAGCCACCAGACCTAGAGGCCCACCTTCCCGCATCAGGATAGCAGAGCAACTATCAGGGCAACCCTCCGGGACCTCTCGAGAAAGATAAATGTCCCCTAGTCACGAGTTCAGCAGAGCTTGAGTTCGTGAAACAACAAACGAGCAAAACCAGCAATAAAACTTCCAGCACTAAAACTTCCAGCACCGAGAACGGTATTGTAGTAACCAGTAAGTCTCACAGAGACCTAAACACAGCAAGTCAACACGAGACGTGAAGTTAGTAGGCAAAATGGCCAGCCAGTTCCAAGACTATTGCTTCAACGCCATGACTGCCCAGGGCCAGCAAGGCCTGGCCCCCCAGGGTCAAACCACCATCAACACCGACGCCCTGACAGCCCAAGGCTATCAGGACATGATGGCCTCCGCGGGTCAGAGCATGAGCTTCAACTTCAATGCCCAGCCAGCCCAGGGCATGATGTACCCGACCCAGTACATGGGCAACCCCATGGCGGCCCAGGACCAAAGTGGCATGAGCTACTTCGGGGGCCAGCCCACTACCAACGCCCGGGTGCCACTCGGCGCAATCCCGGATGGAGCAAACAGGCGCGCCGCGCCGAGCGGCTCCGACCAGCCCTGGAAGGGGCCCATCAACAACGGTGGCCAGGGAATCAAACGTAAGGCCGAGACCAACGGCCAAGGCGCAGCCCGCAAGCGCCGCGCCAAGGGGGGCAGCAGCAAGAGCACCCCGATCAACTCGAAGGGGGCCAAAGACCAGGGACTACCAGCCAACGCCTCCGGGTCCTCTACCCAGGACCTCATCAGCAACTCTCTCGGGACCAACACTTCAGTCCCAGGGCAGGACCTCCAGAACGCCTTTGCGGCCAACTCCCCGGCCGCCTTCAACGCGGCGGCAACCCCGCAGCCAGCGCCGCCCCTCACTCAGCCTCATGGCGTGTATAGCACAGCGCAGCTAGTAGCGCGCAAGGATGAGATCCTCAGAGTCTGGGAGCGCTTCAAGAGGGAAAACGACATCCTCGAGCTCTGCAATAAGCAGCCAGTGCTCTCAGAGAGAGAAAAGTACCAGGACTACCTGGAACGCCACCTCGAGACTGAAAAGGCCACGGTCCGGTCCACTTTCCGACAGTACCTCACGGCAGGTCTCCCCGCACTTGTCAGGGACGAGCCCGTGAGTGAGCCCGAGGGCTTCGATGGGAGCGTCGGCGCCGCGGTTGATGCCACCAAAGCGGCTCAGCAGGCCGCGTTCCGCCCGCCGCTGATAGCGCGCGAGGCCTCCGACGACCTGCTAGCGGCCAAGATCGAGGAGCAGATGGTGAAACTGGAGGACGTGCTCCCGGCCGGCGTGAGGTTCGGAACCGTCAAATACGCCAAGGCTCGACCCCAAGAGATGAAGCTGGCCGCATTGCCGGCCCCCCATGCACCCGGGGGCAGCACGGGTCCCAGGATCGGGACCTGCCACATTGTCCGGGGCGAAGGGAACAGGCGGTACGGCGGGCACCGCGGGGGCGACTTCGTCTTCCGGTACCGCGGCCGCCGGCACTACGGGCACGACGATCCGCTGCGCTTCGAGTACCAGGGCCAGGTCCCGCGCACTTCGGCCGAGTACGTCTACCGGATGAACGCCATCGCGCCGCGCGTCTGGGACGTCCTGCGCGCCGTCCTGGGGTTCGACCCCTACAGCAACACGGTCCTCGCGCAGCCGCACCGCCCGGGGGTCCTCGGCCTCGGCGCCGTCTCCGACGACGGCCCCGGGAGCGTCCGGCAGGAGTGGGAGGCGAGGTTCGGCGTCAACGGGACGGCGCCCGCCGAGTTCAAGACGGCCATGAAAGACGCCCTGTGCAACGTCGACGTGATGCGCGAGTTCGGGTGGCTGGGTTGGAAGCTCCAGCAGAGGGGCGCGACGATGGCGCCGTACTATGCTCTGGTGATGCGCATGATGACGACGCTGACGGGCATGGGCGCCAACAGCCTGGGCATGTCGTACGAGCAGGGCCAGGAGGAGACCGCCAAGGGCCTTGCCTTCGTCCTCGGGGAGTACGACGACCGGGTGGTCGTGTGCCTGGAAAGCGTGTACGGGGTAAGTTCTTGCTCTCCCATCTTTCGTCTCGACTGTTTTTCGGCGGACAAGTCTCAGAAGTTGTGTGAAGTTTAAACTGTGCGAGCCAATCGCGCCGGGCTCTCTTGACCCCACACCCATCTGCTTACATAACACCCGGACCTCTGGGCAACTTCTGAAGTCAAAATTTCCAGCTCTGCGGATTTTCTAACCTTTGCTTGTAGAAACTCTTCGCCGCCCACGACAACCCCGACGACCCGCTGCTGCACATTAGGGAGCCGGTCGACGTAGCCGAACTCGCAAAGAACGCCCTCGCGACCAGCGCGGCTGAAGTCTACCACGCGCACCTCAACGGCATCGTCCAGCAGTTCTCGGCCCCGGACAACGACGCTTCGTCCGCGCGGCCCGACCAAGACGGCGAGGTCTCTCTCGAACAGCAGGACAACGGCGCTGCCCCTCCCCTTCCCGAGCACGAATCCATCGAGAGATATTTCCAGCAGCTATTCCGAGAAGACGCGGATCTTCCCCAGCCCGACCAAGACCAACACGACGTCTCTTTTGTGCAGCTGTTGAACGACGACGCGGCCCTACCTCTCGCCGAGCTCCGAGACGCCGAGGTCACCGCCGAGCCGGAGAACGACAATTGGCTGAGCTTTGTTGATTGGGGCGACGACGAGGACCTCTTTGCGCAGCTGCTCGAACGAGAGTCTGCTGTAGCCTCCACCGAGAACCAAGACGCCGAGGCCCCCGCTGAACCGCAGCCGGACGAACCGACGTCCGTCACGCCCGACAACCCCGGAAACCCGCCGGACCAGAACGACTTCGAGCACCCAGTTGTGCAGAGACTACTGCTCAATCTCCTCCCGTATACACAGGCCAACTAGCTCCCCGAGCAATACCCCTCAGGACATCCATCTCCACAATGTCGACCCTCGCCACCCTCCGGGGCCTCCTCCCCGCCGTCCCCTCCTTCCGCGCGACCCTCACCGCCGCGCGCCCCTTCACCACCACCACCACCCTCCAGAAGAAGAAGAAGAAGAACGCCAACGAGCCCAAGACGGAGGAGCACATCAAGCTCAACGCCATCAAGGCCTCGCTCTTCTCGCCGCCGCCCCCTCCCCTCCGGATGGCCCGCTCCAGGCACCTCCGCCACTGGACCATCCACCGCGCCTGGCTGCTCCACCAGAGGAAGCTCCGCGACGACAAGCAGCGCGAGCTGATGCGCATGCAGCAGGGCATGTCGGACGCGTGCGAGGAGCTGCGGAGGACGAGCGGGCCCGGGCTGAGGGACGAGGGGTACCTCTACAGGGTCGCGATGGAGAAGAAGGGTGTTTACGGGCCTAGGTCCGTCCCGATTGAGTATGCGAGGTTGCAGACGGAGACGCCGGCGAAGGTGGCGTGGAACCACGAGTGGACGAGGGAGTGATGGAAGCAGCATTGATAGAGGTTGAAGTGGGGTGATGGGGGAGGATATCAGAAGGACTGCCTTGCGAGGTAGCCGGGCTTGGTGGTGGAGGATTTGTACCAACATGTACGGTTTAGACGGAAGGGTTATGTGTATTCTCACTTTCTATTGATTTGTTTTATTCGTATCCTCATATTGTTATGTTTGAATGCAATGTTTTACCCCAAAAACTACCTTGTTGTGAGAATCAAGATGAATACCACATAGCGGCCGTCTCGCCTGGTTGGTAAGGTCCGATGGAGCGCGGTCTAATAATGGTGCTTGGATTAAGATACGATTTATCGGCGTTTTCAAGGAAAGCAGTTTGGGAAACCGTGCTCTCTCTCTCTCCGTGACCCGTAACATGTGGAACGTAGCTGGCAACTAGGACAGTAGGTGAGTGTGACAACGTAGTGGCATGTCCCGGGTATCTCAGAGAGCAGAGCCACCCGCTTGTCCTTTATATGATAGACCACATACAAAACCTATACAAGCAACACCCAGACCCCGTCTTCTCAGGGAGCCCTTCCGGACCGTACTTCCTTACAATGTAGATTCCACCGTAAGCAGCCGTGAAAGTATGGTGGTCCCTAAACGCCAAGTCAAACCCGCAACTCCACTTCCTACAGCCTCACGCCTCACACTCACATCTACACAATATACCCAGCCCGCACGAAGAAATCAATGTTCAAGGCCCATCGGGGCTTCATAAGAGCTTTCCCTACTTGTACAAATATCCACATGTATTCCCCCTCCCTTTACGCCCCCTCTCTCACCAGAGGGAGTCCCACAAAGCACTACTCGTCGTAAACCCCGTATGAATACCAGGACCTTATCTAGGGCCCCTTACTCAAACCGCCCCTCGCGCTTGGCCCGCAGGTATATGTCCAACAGCCTCAGCTTCCCCGCCCCGCTCGCGCCATTCCGCGCGTTCTCGTCCGCCACAGACCCGCCCGTGGAGACCCGGCACGGCGATCCGTCCCTCCGGGCTCCAAGACCAGAGGCGTCTCTCGCGGGGCGGGAACAGGGGCTTCCCGGGCCCTCGGAAACTCGCACGGCTGCAGCGTCATCCCAGATCCTAGCCAGCGAGCCGTCCACCTAGGACCGACCCGCCCCGATAATAGGGCTCCCGATGTCCCCCGGCGCCCCCAGCGGCCTCGGCGCTCTATCCCCGCCGCTTCCCGCCCCAGAGACCCAGCGTATCAGCCTCCTCTCGCCCTCCGCCGCGCCGTCGAAGGATCCTCCGCCGTTCTGCGGGTTGCCCTCCGTCTCTGAGATGGCGAGCAACTCGCTGTCCGGCACGTCGTGGCCGAGTGCGGCGTGGATGCTGGCCCGCACGGCCGAGAAGTCGACGTAGCCCTCGCCCGTCGCCTGCCCCGCGTCCCGCAGGGACTGGCACGCCTGGCAGAGCATGTGGCGGAGGGCCACGGCATTGACGGGCGGGCGGGCGCGCAGCGGCGCGACGGGCGCACCGGGGGCCGCGGCGAAGGGGTTCGCCGCGCCGGCGGACCACAGCGAGCCCCCGAGGGCGGACTGCGGCGTAAAGGCCGAGCTGGAAGGGCTGCCCCACTGCGTGTGGAACGGCGAGCCGAACGCCGCGTCCATGAAGCCCGAGGGCGGCGGGAACTGCGTCCGGAGGTTGGGGCCCGGTATGCTGCGCTGCCGCAGGGGGTTCTGGCCCAGCACCGGCGCGTCGGGCTCGTCGTCTAGCAGCGCGCGGCTGCCCAGGTGCTCGCTCTCCTCTGCGCTGTCGTGGGAGTTGTCGGCGGAGCGCTGTCCGTGAACGATACTCGACGGGCGTCCGATGGGCGTGGGCCGGTTGATTGGCTGGCTGGAGAGGGACGACGCCGATAGCGGGTCCATGCTGCCCGACATCTGCCGGGGCTGCTGCGGCGGGGGACCTATGTCGGACGGGAGTCCGAATCCGTGGTTCAGACCCAGGAGCGGATCGCCCGTCGGCTGCGAGAACCCGGGAGGCGGCGGAGGGCCGCCGTATCCACTGCGGCCGAGGGGCGGGGCGAGACCCGGAGGCAGGTGCATCATGTCGGGACCGTACCTAAAGGCACCCTGGCCGGGCGGGAAGATCTGGTCCTGCGGCATCCTATTCTGGAGACCGGGAGGCATCGGCATCTGGGGGAAGCCTGGCGGCGGCGGCGGCATGCCCGCTGCCCTGCCTAGATGGAAGGGAGGGGGGGACGCGGTGTTGAGGCTGCTAGCTCGGAGCGACGAGACCGACGGCGAGCCGGACTGCGGGGGCTGCTGTGAGACGCCAGGCACGCCGTAGGCGGCGTGGCTGCTGCTCTGCGAACCTATCGCCCCGGGGCTGGAGTGAGCCGGCGTAGTCGCGTGCGGAGACCCGCTGTGACTGGTCGCCGAGCCCTGCTGGGACGCGGTCGCTCCCGAGGCGGAATCCTGCTGCTGAGATGACGTTCGCGACCGGATCGGGTGGGAGAGCGTTCGAGGTGGGAGGATGGGTGTCGCGACGGCGACCTTCGGCGAGGCGTACGTCGCTGGTGGTGCGGGGTGCTGGGGAAGCGTCACGGTCGCCGGAGGCTGCTGCTTCTCCGACTGAGCCGCTTGAGGCTGCTGCGCCTGTTGTCGCTTGGAGCCCTTGGGAAGAGCCGCCTGGACGGAGGGCGTTTTGGAGGCTGCGGCCGAGCCCGGCTTGGCCTGGCCCTTTTGCTTCTCCTTGTCCTGCCGCTCCACCTTGGGATCCGACTTCCTCTGGCGCTCCGCCTCCTGCTTCTCCCGTCGCTCCCGCGCCTCTCTCTCCTTTTGCTCCCGCTCCTTCTGCTGCCGCTCCTTCTGGTCCCGTGCCTGCCTCTCCTTGGCCTCGCGCGCCTCCTTCTCCTTCGCCCGCTGCTCATCCTTGAGCCTCTTCTCGCGTTCCTTGGACTCGCGCGCCTCGCGCGCCTTGCGCTCCTGCTCCTGCGCGCGTTTTAAGCGCTCGGCCTCCTTGCGGTGTCGCTCCTCCTCCTCCCGCTTCTTCTGCGCCTCTTTGGCCCTGCGCTTCTCCTCGACCTGCCTCCGCTGCTCCTCGGCGCGCTTCTCGGCCTCGGCCTTCCTCGCGGCCTCCTCGGCGGCCTTGTCCGCTTCCTTCTTCGCCTTGGCTTCCTGCGCAGCGAGCTTATTCTGCCGCTCGCGGTCGCGCTTCTTGGCCGCCTTGGAGGCCTTCTGCGCCTTGCGCTCCTCCTCTAGCCGCTTCTCGTCGTCGAGCTCCTGGAGGAGCTTCTCGGTCCGCTCGGTCGCTAGCTTCTTCTTGTACGCGCTCAGGACCCGCTGCTCAAACATCCGGGCGGCGAATATCTGGAACATCCGGCGGCCCTCCTCCATTCGCTGCTGGTCCGTCATCGCCTCCTATGGTGGTCGGGTCGCGTCAGTGAATGGACCTCCTTTCAAAGCATCCGTATCCGGGGTCTCAAATACCTCCACTTCGTCCTCCTCGTCGTCATACTCTCCCTCCTGACTCTCGTCGTACTCCTCCTCGTCGTCTTCTGCGTATTCTCCCTCGGGGTCGTCGTCCGGGTGAAGGTGGTGGTGGTCGTGGATGTGATCGTGGATATGGTCGTCGTGGTCGTGGATGTGCCCATGGTGATCATGATCGTGATCGTGGTGGTCGTGGTCGTGGTCGTGATCGTGCTCATATTCATGGTCATGTTCGTCGACGTCTTCATCGTGGATGTGGTTGTGAGGTGGAAGATAGCCGTTGCTGCGATGGCCGCCGACGAGTCGAGGGTAGTGACCTGGGGGCGCTTCGTCTCGCGCCATGCGGCGTTCCGCGAGCTGCTCCATCATCTCGATGAACTTTCTCCCGTCATTCTTGAGGAGATCGTCCGCAACCGTTAAGATGCCACCTGAGAATGATATATTTGTTAGCATATCCACGACGTACGGGCATCCGAGGGTCACCCATTCGCGCACCTTTGACCTGTAAACTATTTCCAAAGTCCAGAAAGTCGGCAATCACCCGGTCGTCCGGCCTCCTCTCGTCGTCCGAGAGCTCATCCTCGCTGTACACCTCGTCCTCGTCCTCGTATTCCTCGTCGACGTAGCTATCCTCTTCGTCGTCTTCGACCTCGTGGACGTGCTCTACAAGCCGTCCCCGAGCGGGTACCGGCCCGGGATAGCCGACGTGGGGTTCGCGCGGGGGCTGGAGGGCAAAGTTTCCGGGGCCGCCGATAAGGGAACCGTCGGCCCTGTTGGCGTAGTTCTCGAGCTCGCGGTAGTAGCTGTCGTAGAGTCCCTCGAGCTCCTGTTCGATGGCGCTCCGCTTGCGGCCGCAGACGGCGCAGCTGCAGGTGTTCTTCTGCTGCTCCTTCATCTTCTTCAGGATCGTGTCCTTCTCCAGCTTGACCAGGTTCTTCCGCTCGTCCTCGCTGAGGCTGATCCAGAAGGCCTTGATCCGCTCGCGCTCCTCGTTGGAGTTTGTGTTCCAGAACCGGTCGTTCGTTTGCGTCCGCGAGACTTCGTGGTGACGATACGGAACTCCCTCGGGGTGGTCCGAGCCACCGGCAGCGATGCCCTTCTTCTTCTTGTTCTTCTTCCGCTTACCCTTCTTGTGCATACCCGACGCTGTGGCATCGTCTTCGGGGTATCCGTTCGAGAGGAGAGAGGAACTCCGAGATCGCTGGGCCTGCGGCAGCGGGCGGGGCTCGTCGGCGTCATCGTCGTTCTCGATGGCCGAGGCGGCCGAGGCGTTCTCGGTCGGGGAGAGAGGGGCATTCGCAGAGGTCGAGGGGTCGCTGTGACCGTTAGCGGCGGCGGCTGCCGCGGCGGCCTTGGCCGCGATCTTCTGCCGGCGCTTCTGCTTCTTGGGGTTCACCCCTGGGGGAGGCCCGTTGCTGGCGGGGCCGATGACGGAGGACTGCGTCGAGGGCATAGCGGTCGCCTTGGGGGTGGTGCTGACGTGGTTCGTCTCGGCAGCCGGGGATGCCTTTGGCAGGGCGATGAACTTGGACCCGTCCTTGTTCGCGTACCTGGATACGTTCTTGCCGTCCGGGGAGAGTGGAGCTTTCGACGCGGGCGAGGGGTTGTTCGCGGGCATCTCTGGACAGTTGTCGGGGATGCGCCACGGGGAGACAAGCGCCAGGCTAGGTCATAGGAGGGCGAGTCGGAGAGCGGGATCCGCGGGGGAGGGTGTCGTGGTGATGGTTCGAGCGCTCGACAATTTGCTCTCGTGGCAATACTTCGGGTGTCCGGGCGGGCGGGACCCGTCGCCGAGGAAAGGTCGGGCGAGGATTGTCGAGGGCGTGGTGGCGGCAAGCTGTGGTCTCAAGGGTGCCGACGGGTTTGCGGGTCGAAAGGGCGGTGGGTGTTGGGTCGCTCAGATGTCGGGACCAACCTTGAAAGCCGGGTCCGAGGTGAGGTGAGGTTGTGGGATGCTGCAGGCCCTTCGCATCGCCATACGGCGAGGGAGGTGATTGGTGGGAAGCCCCGCACTGTGATGATACCTTGATGCTGCCTTTGGCAGGGACGGCTAGCGGGGTTGGTCGCCGCCGATAAGACCCTGGCTGGGCACGTACGAAGTAGCCAAGTAGCTGTCAGAATTGGGACCCCGATATATAATCGAATCGGCGCAAGTAATTAATTGAGGTAGCTCTAGGAGATGAAGGCTTATGATAGACCTTGGCCGGAGATGTTGTTGTTGGAGAGCAGAGGCAGTGTTTGCTCGTGCTTATCTGTCGCAGGTACGCGTCGGTGTTTTACAGAAAGACGAGGTGGCCCTGTTCCTGAAGTGCTGGGCGTCTGGAACGATGATGACGACGGGACCGGGCGATATCACACAGTAAATACACACATATTTGTACCTCGTGCTGGGGCAGCCACAAGGGTCGTCTGAGGTCATGTACTGCGCACAGTCTTCTGCTGAGTTGATACAGTAGCCAGTGTTTCGTGGGAGATCACGTGCAGAAATGTTCCTTTGGACACATAGAAGCGGGCCTTGAAGACAAGGTCTCGACCAATAACAGAACTCTATGTAGCTATGAAACCCGCTTGCGTGAAGACAACCTCGTCATTGTCCTCCGCCAAAGGCCTCTGCCCGGTGTGGTTCCGTCTTTCCGCAAGCCAGCATACATCTGGGATCCAATAACGCACTCAATGCCCTAGCTGGTATTCCCACATTTCAATATCAGTTTAGACCTGTTCGATATATGAGAACGGCGACTGGCCCCTTGACTCACATGACGCGGTGCCGAGACATTGCCGGCCCTTGGTTCGACCCCTGCGCCTACTACTATCTGTGTACGTTGGAGTCATCCATGGTGGCGCAGTAGGTTGATAATGAGGCATGGCGCCTTCCAGGAGCCGGAGGATGTGATGGATACTTCTGGGCATGGCGGATGATGCCTCCATCCAGGGCGCCGTGGAACGAGTGAGCCTACCCGGACTGCTCGTCCTACAGGTTTGTAGTCCACGGAGTTGGGCGTGAGATATGAATCCGGTCAGAGGAATATCGTAAGCGACGGGGGCCTGGCTTTACAGCGCTCCGAAGGACTACATATCCAGCAGCCAACTTCTGCCCTGGCGAGACTAAGATTCCACACCACGAGGGTCACTAACAGCAGCTTGCTTCATCTACTCGGGGGTAGGAAAGTGTCTTCCAGCAACAAGTCCTCGATGGCTTCCCAGAAATGGGTACTCGGGTCCCAGATCACAAGAGTGACTGGTGGTTAACCCTCGAATTCGCATCCGCGTGTGCCAAGATGGGCATCGGGGTGGCTCGTAATACTGCCATCAAGGGCTGGAACTCGACAATGACATGGAGAAGCACGCATCTACTGATCTCATTAATGATGCAGAACATTCCCGAGTCGGGAGAGTAAAGTATTGGTCCGGTGCTGAAGTTCCATGCTGAGCATAAGCATATCCACACGTTTCTTGCTACTCTCATCGCAGATCTCACCCATATATCGTCTTCGAAAATGCCCCTGGACTTCAACTTCCACAGGGTAACTCGTTTAACCGGTAGCAATGGCTTTGCGTCTCGGTCGGACCTTCCCAACTTTGGCTCTGGCGACTCGGGCCCTGCCGAGTTGTTGAGCAGCGCCGCGCCGCACCTTCCCCATGTCATCCGTTTTCGCGGAAAGAGCCACCCTCACCCCGTCCCCGTCCACCATTCCAACACTCGAGCTCATCATTTACTTTTGTTCCATCAATTTTCGCGTTCTCAAGATCAAGCCATCGAGTCCCGCCATCATCGCCACAAACAACCGCCGTCTTTCGTTCCAACTCTCGAATCATCGCAATTGCGTCTCGTTCAGTCACAAGCATGGACCACCAAGCCTCACAGGATGCACCTCATGCTTCGGCCGAAGTTCTGAAGGCCCTCTGCGACGACATTGGTCTCCTGTCCGAGAAGGCAGGCGCGTGTGGCGCGGAGGAGGGCGGCAAGCCTGCTCTTTCGATTCAAGGCCATGAAGTCCTCGGGTCTGCCGGGCTTCTGAAGCCCCTGACATCGGAGCAGAGAGACAAGCTCAAGGAGATGGCCATTGACACCTTAACAGCCGCTCGAGCTTATCCCGACACCTGCTCGAAACCTCCTTTCGCCATCGGTGCCAGTCCCGGGGTGTCCGTGCCCACTGTCCACTGCGCACTGGCATTGACCGCCGTTGAGCACGATGACTGGATGCCACAAGATGTGATGGTAGATTGCGTGGGAGTATGGCGCACCGGGGCGGGAATTACGTACATCACGGAGGGCATTCTGGCTCCGAAGTTCAGGAGATTCGTCAACGTAGACTTCGCCCACGAGCAGTATCGACTCCCGGGACAAGTCGGCACCGTTGTCCAGATATCGTGCCTGCTGAAGCTCTCCAACGGCGACCCCGTCCAAGTCGACACCGTGGCTGTGGTGCTGCCCCTGGACGTCGCCCTGATGGGAAGGTCAGGGGTTACTTTTGGCCTGAAGGGCCTCATCGATTCCGTGAGGCACAGCTTTGTTCCCGCTATCTTTACGGCCACGGAGGGTCTCGGGGCTCCGGAGGATGGGTGGGGACGCATCGAGATTGAGTCTTATGTTGGGCTTGATGGGACGGTGTATAGCTGTCGAGAGTGAGGTAGTAGTCCTGTGTTGGCGCGAGGTGTTGATGCGTTTTCTTTTCATCCTCTATGACTATGGTTTTGTTGAGGATACGGAGGCTCAGGTTCAGGAGAGTGGAATACTAGCATAACTTCATGCAGGAAGAAGGCAGATATATACATCCCCGTCCACTCCAAACTACACCACAACTTCCATTCTAGTCGTTCTCGCCTGATCTAGCAGATCACACCCGAGTACCTATCTTATGGTGTACCCGGGCGTACCCGGGCGGGGATACTACTCGAATCTGTGCGTCCCAGCCTCCCTCGGCCTGACCCAGTGATGGGTTAGGCCTACCCGGAGTGAGTCTTTCTCCATGCATCTCATCTGAAGCTGCCCCTGGAGTTCTCAGGCTTAGTGGGACAACACGTCTGGTACTTACCAGGACAACCAAGTTTACGCCACGAGCTCTATTGGGCGCGGTCGGGTTTTTATCGCCGTGATCTGAGGGTTGCGGTGACTCGCTCAGTACCTTCCGAGTCGTTGGGGGCACTTCATCGCACCTTCCCCACACCATCTATCTTTATAGAAAGTGGCGCCCTCATCCCGCCCACCATATCGTTGCCAGACTCCCCTTGTTTTGCACGGATGCACCAATCTTCTTCTACCCATCGTATCATAGCCAGATTCCCCTCGTTTTACACGACGCTGCACCAACCAGGAAGTCTGGGAGACACATCAGCAGCAAAACTCAACACAGCACAAGGTCAGCAGTCGACTTGTCCGGCCCGTATCCAAAGCTCATACCTCGTTGAGTTCTCCAACAACCCCGTGATGTAAGTGTAAGTCGACGCCATGGCAACGGTGGTGCCGAAGAGGGATTTGTATCGACTCTTCGTGGCAATCTCGAGTTTGGTATGCAGCTTTTGTCTTCATCCTTTGCAGCAACGCCTCAAGAAACAACGAACTGAAAACTTCTAAACCTACTCACAGGACGGCAGCTCTTGGGTCTGAACAACCGAGTTTCCGCCACGAGTAGAGCCAAAGCCGGAGCTCGCCATTCGAGGTGGAACTGCGGTCAGCTTGCCGTCAGCTCTTGACGGCGGAATACAAGAGCACCAAGCACCGGTCGGTCCTGGTACGGATGGCGTTCGAGTTTGCCGCAAAGATAACGTCGAGACACGGCATGTGAGGGGATGATGCGAGGTTCGAGAGACGGTACGTGCATATCCACCGTCTCCATCCCCCGCCACCCCGCGCTCTGGCGATGATCTGGGTGCTAGTCGACATGCTTATGCCGAAATTAGGAGGCATGACCTTGCCATCTTCCAGTGCGGGACCGTGTCCAGACTTGTCGTCGCCGAGTACGGCGAGTCCGGGGTGCGGTAGTTATGCTACGGCCCATGAGGGATCATGGATTTTCCCGGGGGTCGTTGGGGGCGGTTTGACAACCTCAGTTAAGCTGTCGTGATCCCGCCATATCACCAACGTCAAGTTTCTAGCAACAACCCTTCACTTACTCATTCTTCGCTTACCACTTTGCTCGTACCTTTTCACACACCAGCTTCTTCACTTACTCGCTTTTTCCTCTCGGCTTTCGACAACTGTCGGAATCCGAGGCCAAAAGTCTAGTTGAGTCAGGTCAACAACCGCCAGATCAGAGACCCACCTTTCCGCACCAGGAGTACAGAGCGACGATCAGTGAAACTCCCCGGGGACTCCCAAACACTTCCAGAAACCAGCACGAGTTCAGAAGAGTCTGAGATCGTAAAGTACCAAACCGACAAAGCTACTAGCACCGGGAGCGGCATTGCAGTAGCAAGACAGTCTCGCGGAGATCCGGCCACAACTCCTCGGCAACTCTCGAGGAAATTCAAAATTCAGCACGAGTTCAGCAGAACCTGAGTTCGTGAAGCATCAAACCTGCAAATTTACCAGCATTACAGTAACAAGACAGCCCCATGGAGAACAAGATTTACGTTGGCAGTGTCGGAGAGGTACATCGCTGCCAGGCGGGGTTTGGATGGACAGTGGGCATGCGGGTGTTTGCGTTGTTTTATTTTATTTTTCACAATGCGGTACGGTCTGGGGTTTGCAATTAAGTGATACCCGTCGTCATCAGGTCTCGTGGAGCAAGGTTATGGACTGGGGTTTGAAGGGAACGGATACCCATCGCCATCGAGTCTAAGACAGAGTTACTGGCTGGTCTGAACGGGGCGGAACGTGTAATATCGTCGTTTTCATCGTCGTCGTAGCAGCCCTTAATGCAGATGGCCTGCAAGTGCCATGTTCTCGACTTGATACCTCCACGATCTCCAGTGACGACGGCGGCCTCCCACTCCACGTCCCTACCGCGACCCACAACAAACCCATGACATGTCGGCAGTCAAAGCACGTCCGGGGTTCGGGTATCGGTATACGATCCCTAGGGCTGGCTGATGTTATCGGACACGAGCGTCGGCAGCAGGACAGCCGGAGGGGGAGGCTTGGCCGGTCCCCACTCCCCGGATGCCTCTCGTATTCGTCCCTTGTACCGACAATACCGATAGTGCACTACCGGTGTTCAGACGACAGGGGTCTCGGCGATTCGCCCGATGTGGTAGGGTAGGACCGGGGGATTTTCGCTGACGTCACTTGTTGGGAAGCGGGAGACAGGCCTGGATTGGTTAGCGTGGGTTGCGGTTGTTGGGAGTTTGGGCCTCCGCGGGCCTCGGCGAGGTGAGACGGCGGTGGATTGTGAAGTTGAGAATTTGTCAGGGATTGGTGTGGAGCTCGGTGTGGGATTGGGAGCGGTCGGGGCTGGCTCGCCAACTGACTGGCACTGCTGCCCGGCTTCTGGCACCGCTGGCATGGGCTGGGCGTCTCTTCATGCCAGTGTTGATACGCAGATGCAGGCACCTGCGCGATTGAAGCTAGTCATTTCGATCGGGGCCACAAGGAGCTTGTTTCCCTTCCAAGCGTTCCTCTATTACCGCATCCGGACATCAGGGTCCATGTGCAGCAGAACCCTCCGTTCCACCCTGACTTCAGCCCAAGTCCCCGAGCATGTCAGGGTGAATCGATCGCCAAACCCGCGTCTACAACTTAGCAAGCGCCGGCTAATCCGTTGCCACCTCCGCGACAACTGGACTCGGCCCGTCCCCGAATCATGGCGCCATCCAACCGTCCATTCGACCCCGCGGGACATCAATGCCCCCATCGCGTTCAAGCGCCATCGGCCCGTATATGCCCCAGGTCCCCAGCCCTGGGCTCGTATTCTCCCAATTGCCGCTCCCTCACCGCCGTACCCGGGGCCCCTCGGCGACTCCGGGGCCCGCTGACGTCTTATCCATGCTAAGCATAAACCAGCGCCATGGAAATAGAGAAGAAAAAACCAGGTACGGGAGATCCAGGGATCTGGCGGGTTCTAAGCCCAGTGGGCCCTACAAAGAGCCAGGGGGTGTGGGTGGGGTGGGGTGGTGGGAAGTGTGGGGGAGTCCTGAAGTTCCAGGACTGACGACTGACGTTGCTCCCAGCGTTCCCCATAAAGGGAAGAAAAAAGAAAAAGATACACCAGTACTTACTTTGGTAGGCGCGTAAATACTGCCCCGTCTCACCACAGCCCCCCCTTTTCCCTTGCCGTCCACCCCGTTCACGCCAAAAACTTTGGTCGAACCGCAACAACCCGAGAATCCCGCGCCCGCCCCCCCCAATCGAACGGATACCCTGAACGAAAGCGAATATCCTCCTCCCCCCGCGTAGCACGAGTCGGAGGCCTTCGACAACCGGCTGAGCAACGATAACAGCGGGAAATTATAATTGCCCATCCTCCCCCCGCAATCCTTGGGTTGTTTTATCTTGCTCGGTGCTACAGCTCCAACTCCCAATCCGATCGCAGCCTCCGAAAGCCACGAAGCCTGCTTGTGACATAGAAAGCTGGGAACAAGGGCGCCCAATTCCAGCCTTCGCCCCGCTCCGGACTTGCTTCACCACCGTGCCGAGACTCAAAATTCCCGTCGGATAGATAATTCGGAAATAGCGACACTTGGCGAATCCCATTCTACTTCTCCCCCTTCCCGACTTCCCGCCTCCCCCCCGCCGCCCGCCGAACCGCCCCCGTTCCCGCACAACGGGAGCCTTGCCTGGACCGAGACGATTTTAATCTCCGCGAATATCCCAACCCCCGATCTCCCGCCGAACGGACGGGGGGAAGAGAAAGAAGACCAGGCCCATAAGCGACGTTTCGCGCTGCGTCGGCGGAGATAGCGCGTGGTTACGATGGCGAACGCTACCCCTAGCAATGTCATCCGGAGGTAAGCTCCATCCTGCCCGCGGACCTCTTCTGCTTGTGGTTGGTGTCTCGATGCTTGCGTCGGGACGAAGCTCGACCACTGATCCGGATGGCCCGCGTCTGGATCCGGACACATCCCTGGAGTGGAGTGCTGACGAGGCGTTCCAGAAAGCTGGTAATCATCGGCGATGGAGCCTGCGGAAAGACGAGTCTCCTCAGCGTCTTCACCCTCGGCTACTTCCCCACAGTGAGTCCCAAACCAACCCACCCTCCACTCCCGTTCTCTAAAGCTGTCGCTAACCGCTCGTCCGTAGCACTACGTAGGTCCCCCCCGCGCGCCGACGACCGCCCCGGACAAAGCCCCCGTTACTGACCCCGCGCGCAGATACCGACCGTCTTCGAGAACTACGTCACGGACTGCAGGGTGGACGGCAAGAACGTGCAGCTCGCGCTGTGGGATACCGCGGGCCAGGAGGACTACGAGAGGCTGCGGCCGCTGGCGTACTCGAACGCGCACGTCATATTGATAGGCTTTGCCGTTGACGCGCCGGACTCGTTGGATAACGTAAAGCACAAGGTGCGTTTCCCCCCCGCCCTCACCCTCCACCCTCTGCCCCTTGATCCGCTGCGATAGCAAAGAGCTAGACCAGCCGGAGCAGCCCAGCAGCACAAGGTAGCAAAGGTGAAAACGAACGCGAGCTGACGACACAAACAGTGGATAACAGAAGCCACCCGCCTCTGCCCAAACGTCCCCATCATCCTCGTAGGCCTGAAGAAGGACCTCCGCGAGGACCCCGTCGCCGTCGAGGAGCAGCGCAAGAAGTCGCTCCGCTTCGTCTCGGGCCAGGAGGGCGAGTCCGTCGCCCGCGAGATCTCGGCGCGCAGGTACCTCGAGTGCTCCAGCCTCAGCGGCGAGGGCGTCGACGACGTTTTCGAGGCGGCGACGCGCGCGGCGCTGTTGACCTTTGAGAAGGGGGAGGGGTCGGGGTGTTGTATTGTTTTGTAAGGGTGCTTAGAGCGATGGCCTTGTAGGCGGGTCGTTGGGGGGATGGAGTGGGATGGGGCTTGCCTGGGCCTGGGCTTTTCGTCTGCGTTGGGCACGCCGCGCCGCAAGGCCGGCTCTGCGATACGTGCCCCTGATTCCCGGGGAAAGCGTCCACTGCCGAGGAAATGCCTCCCTTCGACTTCGCCGCAAAGCCGATCCGAATGTCCCCGACCCTCCTTCCACGACCCGTCATAGGGGGTCCCGATTACACCGTCCTTCTCCAAGCTAGCCTGGGAACAGCAGAGCCCGAACTGCCGATTTCGTCCAGCCAACATTGTCACCCATTCATCCGCCCTCGCTGATCCCGCCTGCCATTCTCATTTGCAAACATCCCACAGCGCACATTGCATCCTCTGCCCCTTCGCAAACCATTCGGCACCGGAGTTGGGGGGGCTTTACTCCCGACCTGGGAATATTTCTTACTGTACGACTAGGAACTGGGTTTCCATCTCTCTCTTATCTTCTTATTTTTGGTTTCGTGTCTTTCTTCTTTTTTTCTTTTTTTTTTTTCATCTGCATGGGGTTTCTGCATAGAACTGGTCCGTTTGCTTTCTTCTCTTATATTCGTTTTCCTTTCTCACTATAATGTGTTCCTTTATCGTGTCTGGGGAAAGGGAAGGGATCTTGGTTTACATCTTGATATTTTTCATGAGCGGAAGCGGGAGCGAGTGCCGTGGACATGTATGTATGGATTGGAATGGATTGAATTGAACCATGGGCTCAGTGAGTGAGATGGGAAGAATGTACGGGGATAGGATGGTGAGGTTAATATACGATGCTGGATATTTGATAAGGGCGGGTGGTTACATGTATTGTTTTTATTAATATCCAAGATCGGAAAGCGTTGTTTTCGTGTGGATGTATGTTTACATTGTGATGCTGTCCTGTTGGGCGGAGAGCCGAGGCGGTGATGAATGTGCTAGCGCATATCTAGGATGGACGTGTTTCGTTGTTCTTGCCGTTACCACAAGGATGCAGACCTCAACGGTGGCCAGTAGACGCCTTAAGGATCCCGGGGCCACAAGGTCCAGACGTGGATCCAAATCCTCATACCCAATCCCCGAGCACGAACCTTCTCTTTCCGAAACGCAACCCGGCATCACAAGCATCGAACATGGATACGACCAGGGTTACTAGGAACCGGTTTCTTGGATATATCTGACAAACATGAGTCTAGTGCCCTTCCCTAACATTCCCAGGTACAAAATCCCCCAGTAAAGTAAAAAAGACAAGAACAGAATCCGTAGAAAAATCATGATGCGGAAAGCAGTGCATACAGCCATACAGCCATGGTACATCCCCTTCTCCCCGTCTCCGTCTCACTCACATCTCCCCGCTCCGCTCAGAACAACCCTCCACCACTCCCAGCCGCCCCAAACATCACCCCCATCATCACCCCCTCACAAACTCCCCGCCCTGGCCCTCCTCCCGCGCAGGACCTTGGGCCCCCGGTACCCCTAGTAACTCCGGTCCCCAAACGGGTTCGGCTGCTCCCCCGTATAGCCCGCGCCCGGGCTACTGGGCCCCGGGCTCCCGGCCCCAGGCGGCCCCTGCGCCATAAGCGGCTGGCGATCGCTAACCTTCCTCGCGCGGCTCCCGACATTCGAGGACTTCGCAATGGCAGCGGCTTCGGCCTTGGCTTCCAGCTTCTTCTGCTCGCGCTTGTCCTTGCAGCAGAAGAAGGTCATGAGGCCGAGGGCGATGACGATGGCGGCGCCGAAGATGATGGCGACGATGATGCCGCCCGTGTCCAGGTTGTCGACGCGCTCCATGCAGGATGTCCCGCCCTGCCTGCTGACGGAGCAGAGCCAGCCGTCGCGGCAGCGGACCTTTTCGAGCTTCATGGAGCTGCAATTGGACTCGCCTGGCTTAGTGTTTATGGAGCAGCTCTCCGTGTCGATCGTCGACGTCTGGTAGCACTCCGAGTTCGAGGGCCGGGCCTCCTTCGCCGTCGTGGCCTTGTCGGCATCGTCGTCCTGCCTCTTCGTGATGACGGGCGTCACGGCCGGCGCGGGCGCCACAGTCCGCTGCGACGGCGGCGCCGCGTCGTCTCCGGCGCGCTTCCGGAGGTCGTTGCTCCCGGAAACATCACACAGATCGGCGAGCACCTCGGCGCCAAACGTCGCTTCCTCCTTCGAGCAACCGGAGTCAACGATGCACGACTGGAGCGCCGAGGCGGGGAACCCGTTGCGCTGGGCCTTGAGGCAGCCCGCGACGAGGGACGCGTCGGCACAGGCTACAATGCTGGAGATCTGGTCGGCGTGCAGGCGGAGGCAGTTGGAGGTGCGCTCGAAGGGGGAGGCGGCGGCCAGGGACGCGAGCGCGAGGATCGGGTGGAGGCGCATTTTTGGCGGTGTGGTTTTGGTGTTTGCTGTTAAGGCTTTGAAGGGTACCCGCGGGATGTCGGTGCGGTTTGCGGCAGCGAGGTTCGAGGCGCCGGTGTTTGCGGGTTCGGGAGTCGTAGGTGTCGCGTTCGCGCTCTCCTTGGGAGAGAAAAGCGAAGGGATGGGATGAAGACGTCTCGGAAATTCGAGGTGATTAAGGGTTGTTTTGCCCCCTCTTTTTCGCCGTCAGCCAGCGTCAGCTTGGACGTGAATGCAGGGGTCGTCAGGGGCGCGACGTAAGCCGTGAAAAAGTAGTATCGGAAACGCTGCCTCGCTCAAAAGATGAGATACAAGAAATAATACCAACCTCAAAAGAGACAGCAAGGCGAAAAGGGGGCTCGAAAAAAAAAGCAACAGGGGAGGTTTCGTGGACGGAAATTTTGGAAAGGGGCTGGAGCTGAGCCTGGGTCCAGGCTGAGGCAGGCGCTGCAGGGATGGGCGGCTGGGCTGGGAGAAGGCGGAGTTAGCGCAGCGGTCAGCACTGCATTTAGCACTGGCAGGCTGCCCATACGAGGAAGACGAGGTCCACTGCCCGCCCGGATAGTCCCGAGAAGGCCAACCACAGGCGGGATGAAAAGGGTCCTTCAGACCAAGTTGAATGGAGAAGGGTCTTCTCCATAATTCTAACTTAGCTTCTGGCCCTATCATAGGTAAACCTACCACCAACTGGTCGCTATTTTCAGTCACTAAGCCACCAACATCCACCAAACTCTCCGTCAGAATCTCACCTGCTCGAAAAGTTGGCAGGATGTGATACATCAAAGGAATCATGCAGTTATCCAGTTATCCGACCACTCAAAAACTCTGTGGCTGAGACACTCCTGCACCGCCTCAGCGCTGGGTCGGGATTGCCGGTTGGCTCCTTCCAAGTGTCTTGGCGCCTCCCAACACGAAACGCCAGGCCAGTCAGATGTTAGCGGGTCAGGTGGAGAATCAGGGGGGGATTTCATTGGTTTATTTCCCGGGGCAGGAGCGCCCCGTATTTCTGGGAAGGAGCGATCGCGTCGGAAATGGGAGGCAGAGCTTGTGCTTTTAGGTACACGGAGCCAGAGGCAAAACTCCTAGGGCAATTGGTATCCTCGAGTAGTTCTATCGCTATCACCGAGCGAGCAAAGACCTCAGTGACGGATGTTGGCAGGAACCTTCGGGCAAACCTAACAAATCTATGACACAAAGTTGCGGGATGCCCTTGCAACTTTTGGCCCAATAACAGAAACGCCCATCTCTCAGAGGTTGAAACAAACATCAACATGATGGCCAGCAGACGAAGGCTATTCATCCCATCAGAACCTCGACTCGATTCGCCTTGACAAGCCTCTAGGCATCTCACCGCTTCTGACCGCCCTGGTTGAACTTGGACACTCTGATGAATTACGCGATTCAAGCACTTCGTGGCCGATCTTCCCATTGCCGGAATGGCACAGGCTCTGCGTTGTACTCAGAACCCACAGCCACCCGCTTCTGTCACAGACACCTGCGTGTCAGATTTGGGATCCCTGCAGACAGTGAGCCCCGCTGCCTCCGCCCCTGGGCGAGGGCACATCACCGGCGCTGTTCCATCGCCTTATGCGGTGAAGAACCCGGAGGCGCGACTTGATTGCCCCGGGGCAGCTATCCCCCATCCGTGGGTTCTTCGCAGCAGTCGTCGCCCCCACCCACCCCCGACTCATTCCTTGGTACCGCTCATCGTCAGCGCAGCATGGCTCCGAACCTCGACCCGATCCGCAACCGGGCTAACTGCACGCGGATGCTCACCGCTCGAATCGGTCCCGCGACTTCCCCTTCCGTCATGCGATCCACCAGACCCCTCACTGCCAGCGGTTCTGGAAGGGCCTCTTGCATTGGTGCCCGAGGGTCGCTTGGCTGCAGGCCGTGCGGGTGATGCTTGGCCTGGTAAGTACGAGCTGAGGTACTGAGATTCGCCGTCCCGTCCGGGCCTGGCCAACGGGCGCCCGCCATGTCAAAGAAGGAGATCACAACCCAACCCTGCCAATGCCCAGGAGGCTCCCCCGACGTGTCCCTTGGCGGTGCGGCTCACCCTGTCAAGTCTCGTGTCCGCTGGCATTCCGATGCGACTCGGAAGCGCCCCCGCCCGCCCCGTCCTGCAGATAAAGACGCGGCGTTGCATCGCTGCAACAGACGTCAAGTCTCCCGTCGGTGGGGCCCAGGCTTCCCGTCTCGTCCACGTGCATTTTTCTCCATTCCCCGGCCCGTCCAGACCAGAGTTTTGCCCTAGCTGCAGGCGGCCGTACCTGTCAAACTTTACTCGGCCGTCTGCGTCCAGTCTATTCTTGGTTTTCGTACCGAGGCTCACCGCTGGAGCGTCGAGGGGAATATCCGTCGTCGGCGTGTTTCACCCCTGGTCACTCGGCTTCTGCAGGAGCCGTGCGTCGCAGCCCGCCCGGGGCCCGCGGTCCGTCCTGACAGGTCTATTTTCTATGCCGTCATTGGCGGCTAGCCCTGTCGAATGGGCTTTCACGCGCAGAGGAGAAAATCGTGCCAGGGGTTGTCCGCTTGTGACCCCGGCCCGGCCCGGGCGCTCCAGTGCCTATTCAGGGGGCATACATGCGTCTAGTGCCCGACGACGGGGCGGTTGCGATTTCCAAGGCGTGTGCGAGGAAGGCGTGCGTTTTTCTTGGGCGTATTGTGGGTGCGTTGTGTGTTTTGGCTCCGGCCACTGACCTTTGCTTCCCGTCACCGGAGCTTGGGCGATGTACCCCGGGCTCACCTGAGGGCCTACCCCTTCCAGACTTGGGATGAACCACACGCGTGTCTGTGCGACCCCCCACGGCGGAACGCGGCTTCGCACCCGGTTGTTGCTTTTGTGGCACCCGATGAGGGTGGGGTGGAATGGGAGCCCCCTTGAGTCCCGTGGCTAGCTCAACGGTCGCCCTTCACAAACTTTCTCTTGACCGAGGCCTTGTGCGGCTGTACTCCGATTAGCTCAGGGTCTGCCGACCCGGCTCGGGCATGAACCTGCCCGGCCATCACTTGCACGACGCCAGATGCGACGCCTGTGCGCCGGCCTTGTCATATCTTCCGGGTGGTACTTCCAAGGTGCTTTCGGGCTCCGGTACCCTTGCTCGCTCGCGCCGCGACGACACATGTGTGCGCTGGCGCTCCCCGCCCTGGTGTACCGTCCGCCATCCCCGTCGCTGCTTTTCGTTCCTTGCTTTTGCGTCACATTTTATTCCTGGACCTCGTACAAGACGCCAGAGGTCTCACCCTGGGCCGGAGTGGCCTTCCGGAGGGATTGACCTGCGGGAGAGAGTATCTTTCGAGAACAGGGACGGCGCAGGGTTGGTGGCAAGGCGGCCGGAGGATCCACATTGGATGCCTCACTGCGCTGCCCGATGTTGGTCACGTCCTGACGTTCGAAGTGTTCTCGGTGACGGTACGAGCTGCCAAGGGAGCGGCGTCGAGGGTATAAATGTCGGTGGTCACCATGTTCCATTGGGGTCTAGCCTGGCTGGACCTACCCCGAAAACCGGGGACATCTTGCAAGCGCATTTGGACTCGAGGCGTGGAGTGTGCTAAAGGCGAGTAACCTTTTGATATTCCCGTTCCTATAAGAGGCGGCATACTCGTTTGCTTACCCCAACCCTCCGCCCTTTCTCCCTTTCTCCGTTTTCTTCGTTTTCTTCGTTTCTGTCTGTGCTACTTTGCTCCACCCGCCTAATTACTCACTTGGTCCCTCAAAGGCCCGCCCGCCGCACCCTCCCCGTCTCCATTCCCATTATTCACCAACGGCAAGGGGACTCAACATCCATTGCCCCCTGGCTTTCACCTTCAGCTCCATTGCCTCCTTAAGGGCCTTTGCAGTCTTACAGTCGCCCAATCAATATGCTCCAGATGGATGCTGGACGTGAATTTCCTGGATATCTTGCGGGCTTCCTCCAAGGTTATCGTCTTGCTATAACTATTCCGGCATCCTTGCCTCTTATCCAGCTCTCTTCTCGGGGAGTACACACATCCTTGATACCGGCATCTTACACTCCGCGACCACTCCGTGGCTTCCTACCCAGACCAGCCTGATGCTGGCAAACTATACATACCACAGCTACAACCGCTCCGCAGCTTCCCACCCATACCTTGATACCACGGTAGCCAAGCCCCTTTCCCCATTCGGACTCGCGCCATCTGCCGGGAGTGGCATCCGGTGCACATCGCAGATCATCGTTCTCGGTAAGTTCTCCACCCATACCCATACCTTGCCCAGCCCGCCTACCCCACCCACCCCTGTCCATAGACGGGTCCTCCCGCTTGGGGGTATCCTGGGTGTCTTCTGGGGGTGCGTCTCGGCGCGTTCGTTGATTGCATTCCCCGCTTATGTGCTGCCGATAAACGGTGTGTTGCTCTTGCATGGATGGGGATGTGCTAGCCTGATGGGGCGACTTGTTTCACCGGTTGACACTTGTGGAGTGCTGCAGAAGACGCTCCATGTGGAGTTGGCTGCGCAGGGGAGACAAGGCATGGAGAGGTGAACTTCATCGAAGAAAAGACTAACCATGTGCTTGAGTCTGCAGACGTCGCCGCGGGCTGCATACCGCGCTGCCCCCAATAGCGCCCTGTCCCCACGCAACTGACGGGGAGATTCAACGTGGCACCCGGGAGTCGAGTGCGTGTCATCGTACACTTAAACACCGCTAACCCACCAACACAATGTCGTTCCACGACCCCTTGCCCGACACAGTCACGTCCCTCTCTACCTGGGACCAGAGCACCTCGCGCTTCCACATCCGGCTGGTCCTCTGCTTCTCGGTCCCAAACTCCCAGCGCGAGAATGTTACGGCTCACCTAGCGGCGACCCTCGACCGCCTATCGAAACATCGGCCAGATCTCGCGGGGAGGCTCCACCTCGGTCACCGGCAGGGCTGGATCTGCCTCCGGAAGTCACCCTCCTTCCGCATCCCCTTCGATACTCGGAACATCGAGGATGAGTTCGGGTACACCTACGAAGAACTTGAAAAGGCGAGCTTCCCCGCTGGGGCGTTTGTGCACCCGAGGTTCGGATATCCGGGGAGGATAGGAGAGGCGGAGCCACCCGTGCCTGTCGCCGCTGTGCGGGCGTTTTATGTGGATGGAGGGCTGTTGATGGCGACGTTTTTGCACCATGCTTTCGGGGATGGGGAGTGTATGCTCGAGTTCCTGGGTGCGTTTTCGGGGGCGTCGAGGGGGGTGAGGGTTCCTGCGCGGGGGAGTCGGTGCTTAGAGTTTACGCGCCGGGGGGCCCTCAGCAAGACCGACAAGAGTGAGAAGATTGAGAAGATTGAGAAGACTGGAAAGAAGCTCTCGTTTGAGGAGTTGTTGGCCAGGTGTCCCGAGTTCACTCTCACGCACCCAAGCCTAGGCCCCAACCAACCCACGCCCCGCCCTGGCGGTCCCCCGGAGTCATCCTACGCCAAAACAGGCCGAATCTTCATCTTTTCTGCAGCATCGATACAGGGCCTCAAGAACGCGGTACAGCGCCACGCACCAAGCGACCGCCCGCCGTCTTCGTATGTTGTCCTCGCGAGTCTGATCTGGGTGCACGCCGCGCGCGCGCGCACCGCTACGGAAACGCACGAGGACAGCTGGGGCGATCCGGGCGTGGCAACGCTGACCGTCCCCGTCAACTGGCGGCGCAGGGCCTTTGGGGCCGCTAGCAGCGGCTACTTCGGCAACGCGGCCGCCCTGGCGCGCACTACAACTTCTACGTCTGACCTTCTGCTCTCGTGCGGTGATGAAAAGGTCTGGGCGGGGGTAGTGCGGAAGCTGGAGCGGGAGATACGGGGTGTGGATGCAGATTTTGTGAGGAGGAGGGTCGAGTTGTTTGAGGGGGCGGAGGAGCCGAGAGTGTTGGGGCTGGTAATGGATCCTCGGGTTGGGGCGGATCTGGCTTTTAATACCTGGAGGGAGTTTGGGGCTGATACGCTCTGGGAGTTGGGCATGGATGACGTCGCTCCGGACAGAGTCGTGAACGGAGATGTCGTGGAGAACAGGGACGGGGAGGTTATGGAGAACGGGGAAGTCGAGAACGGAGATGCCCGGGAAAACGGGGAGAAGAACATGGAGAAGAATGTGAAAAAGGACGAAAAGGAAGAAAAGAACGGAGAGGGCATGGCGAACGGCAAGTTGGAGGGGTCGTGGGTGAAGCCCGACAAGCTCCGAAGGTCCCAGGATAACTGGAACATGGGCGGCACGCTGATCCTTCCCGCCCGCGAGGGGTCCACGGACTACGAGGTCCTGCTTACAATACCGGGCCCCGCTATGGACTTGCTCTGTCGGGATTGGGGGTTCATGCGGTGGGTTTCGGGGATGCTGGGCTAGGCTGAGTCCATAGTGGCTCTGATTAAGGTCTTTTCGATGAAAGAGACCGGGGCTTAAGAGGGGAGGTGGATATTTTTCCTCTTCGTCTGCTGTTCGTTTCGTCTCTTCTTGTTTCTTTGGAATGGTTCGAGGGGTACGGAGTTTCCGGAGTCTTGAAAGTTGGCTTCTTATGTCCCTTTCCTTATTTATTTGATTTTCTTGTCCTTAATTCTCGGATGGAGTTTGGGGGTACATGGTGGATGCCCCTTAGATTTCGGTTAATGAATCCCTTGGTATTTCGATTACGTTCCTCACGAGTCTCGCCAGTTTACATCTTACGCCTGCAATGAACGATTAATTGGTTGGTACACACTCTTCTGGACCTTTAATCTTTTCGTCTTTTGAAAGGAACGAGACTGCGATGGGGATGCGATGATGAGCATGGTATGGGTTATGGGGGATCGAGGGGTGATATGCGACTTTGAGGTCTGGATTTGAGTGAGGAAGGGACAGTGAAGGTCGGAGTGGCGATGGAGGTCGTGACGTGAGGTGAGCCAAGGGCGGGTGAGGTGAAACACATGAAACAGCACGTGACTACCCCTCCACCCCTCCGAACCTCCCGTCATGCGTGTGGGGCAAACCTGCTCCGGACCCAGGCGACGTCATCGCCGCGATGTCCGAGGCTGCCTCCTTTGCATCGTATAAGACCATCGTCCTCCCCGTCCACCCTCGAACCCACTTCACTCGGTCCACGATCTCCTTCATTATCGCTTCATCCAAACCTGAGAATTGTAGGTCCCAGCGCTTTCCCTCGCGTGTCGTCACGCGAAGTTAACGGGGGTATAGATCACGAACCACACTGAACAACCAGCTCGACACACATCCCACAACCCACAAGATACCAGAGAGTAGAGCAAGCGAGACAAGATGCCTCTTGTAGTTCCCGACGTGACGACCAACTCGGCGGACCCGACGGAGGAGTGGTCGCGGAAGCTTGTTGGGAAGACGCTTGGCGACGGGCCTTCTTCTGAGACGGTATGCCCCCTGTCCCCCTTCCCATTCCCCTTCCACTCTCCCTCATCTCTCTACACCCAGGGATTCTCCACCATGCACCTTCAATCTATACTCTTCTACCACCTCTCCCTCACTTCTAACCCCCCGCATCACCCTCTTCTCCACATCAGTCTTCTCCCATCAGATGCACCCCATCCACACCGTCCCGCCCTCCCCGGCACCCTCTCAGCTCCCAAACCACGGCGTCCCTCCCACCAGACAAATGCTAACAGCACAGGTCTTCTGCAAACGCGACCTCCCCGACCAGTGCCGCCTCGTCAGGCCCGGCACGATGGTCACAAAGGACTTCCGCCCCGAGCGGCTGAACGTGCACGTCGACGACAACGGGACGGTGTCGCACGTCTACCACGGGTAGGCCGGACCACAGCCCCTTGGATGGTCCTTTTTTTTGCGGGAATGTTTAGGTTAAGGGACTTGGGTGGTTATTGCTGTTTATACGGGTAGATGAGCGGATAATGCCCAAGAACGGATGCACTGCTCCGTAAGTGTCAAGTGTGCTCCACGTCACATGTGTGTATATTCGGCGCGAGATAATTCGGTTTCCGGTGTTGAACGGCAAGGCACCGGGAATGAGCCTGGCCGTGGCGCGTAGTCTAGCCACGGGAGAGCCTGGCCGTGGCGCATAGTCTAGCCACGGGAGAGCCCGACGGTTAAACGTTTCCACGCCGCCGACTCCATACATCCTGACGCAACCCATACGCAAGATGGGAACGTCAACGTAGTTGCGGGGTCCTCGCAAGACCTCTCGATCCATTAACCGTAGAAGCTACGTGCCGTATGACCACGCGGAGGGCTTGGCATCAAGGTTCCATTCCCTTGACGCATCATGGCTTCGAGGCGACGTCATCACCATCCCCCGACACAACGGAACAAAACTTAAAAAGACAGGGTCGCCCGCCGCATCTTACACCCAGTGACACGAACAGCATAAACAAATAAAGGATAAATTAACAAAGGAACAAACTAAGGATCGTCGAGCGCATCAGACGCAGAATGGACAACATGGATACCCTCCACACCGCCGAGGGCGAGCCCGACGTCCTCCTGCACGACAAGGAGACGGACATTGAGCCGGCGGTGCGGAGCCTGGTCGGGAAGAAGCTCTCCGAGGGCGAGACGAACGACACGGTAGGCCTCGCCTCTCCTTCGCCTCTATCTCCTTTCTCCCCTCTCTACTTCCTCCCTCTATGACTCCCCTCACTTCGAGTCTCACAAGGGGTTCAATCAGACGTGGTGCGCAAGAGGCTAACGCAGGGTCGGTGCAGATGTTCTCAATGGACGACCTCCCCCCCGGGACCCGCATCATCAGGGCCCCCGGGAAGTGGGCGACGACGGAGCACGCGCCGAGCAGGCTGACGGTAGTGGTAGGCGAGGACGGGACGGTGTCACATGTCTTTACGGGTTGAGCTAGCAGTTCCCAGATGCTGCCAGCTTGACTGGCTGCGAATATAAAATCGTACGAATACATGTGTTTTGAATGCAAGTCCTACACGATTACAAAGTCTTTAGATCTAGACTCTATGTAGAACCTAATACTTTATATAAACTTCCGGGGCTAAGATGTCTCGACGGTGTATGCGTAGCTTTCGTGTCTGCCTACTGCGGACGATTGTCGGCTCCGGGCCGGAGCTTGGCGCGTGTCCGGAGCCCCACTCGGCCCCCCCGGAGCCGGCAGGCAGCGCTTCCCGCGCAGACAGGTGTCCAGCAGTCCCTAAATCGCTGACACATGTACCCCCATAGTACACTAGAATATGGCCTCCCTTGATTTTCTCGATTCCTCGTCACCAAGATATTACTGTCATACGATATGTGATCCGCGAGCTCCGGCGTCGGGACGAATACATACGTAATGCGGATGTAAGAGGCGTGAGCTCGGGTGGTACACTTTACCTCGGAGAACAGACCACGCACCGATGACGCTAAGGTAGGGGATACATCGGCCTTTGGATACATCCTGCGGGGGTCGTTTGGAAATCGCTGGAGTTGCGTGATAGAAGATCAGGATCCCACACCCACGCCGACATAAATACCCGGCATCCCAAAATGGTCCCACTCCCTCCTCCCTAGCAGTCTAGCAGTGCCCCGAGCCCCTCTGGAGAGAAACCATTCAGAGAAAACAAGGAAATCTAATCACTTGTAATATCGGCCCCACCTACCGGAGACCCTGTTATAACCTTGCCTATTAACAAAGGCCTAGAACCGACTCCTAAGGAAGCCCAAAGAGACGTCTTTTCGAGAAGACACGATGGAGGAATTACCCGTAGAGGACCCCGGGCACATGGCCTCGGCCAACCGCCAGCTGCACGACTGGGAGAGGTTCATCATGGGGAAGAGGCTGACAGACGAGACCTCGGGCGGGAATGTGCGTCTCCCCTTTCCCCCTCTCCCTGCACCCTTTCCCTTTCCTAACGTCCGACTCTTCTCCGTCCCCCTTCTCTCGTTCCTGACCGCCCTCTCCGTAGCTTAAAGATGGACAACGACAAGCTAACACACCCAGATGATCTCCAAGGAGCAGCTGCCCAAGGGGACAAAGGTCATCCACGAGAGCGAGGAGATCGATCTGGACTACACGCCCGACAGGATTACGGTTGTGATAGGGGACGACGGCACCGTGAGGCAGGTTTACCGGGGTTGAGGCCCGGAAGGCCCAGGGATTTAGGCCAGGGGCGAGAGCATGGGCTGGGTAGTCGCGGGGTAGAAGTAAGGCTGGACATATGAATGGACATCGATATTGGTATTTGAGGGAGGATGGGTGTAGGCGGTGTATGCCCGCACTTGTAAGAATGGGAACCTGGTTCTGTGCTTGTGGCACCCGGGAACTGCAAGTCCAGCCAATTCATTACACCGGCATATTGTTCAATTCGTGCCTCTCTCAGATCACCCACACTTGACTTGGACCTGCAGGCCCACAGAGCACAGTAGCTCCGAGGAAAAGCCCACGCTTGTAAACCCCCTCATGCCCTTACTCTCCTCTTCTACCCAAACAGAGAGATCGTCCCCAGTGTATCAGCAGCGCCCCAAAACCCACGGCCCCCGCTGCCTCCCTCGCGTCACTAGCATCGCTTGGCGCTTCTACCCGCACGATTTAACTTCCGCCGACTAAAGTTGGAAGACGGACCGCGCCCTAGAAGACGTAGATGGCTTTCCGGCGGCCCGATAAGCGCCGGGAGCCTTGGCGCCCGACATTGTATAAGAAGCGGTGCTGTTACTCCCTCCCCCCCTATTCCATCCCGACTATTCCTCCAACACATAGTCATAAGGAAGCCAACGACTGCTTCCCTCTCAAAAACTATACAAAACGAAAATAAGACCGGATCACAGAAACTGTCATTACCATGGACAAGGTTAAGGAGGGACTGAAGGACCTAACCAACAAGGTGCGCTGACGAACCTACCTTACCAACCATCCACTCATCCCATTCAGCAAAGCACCCGCCAGCACCCCTCCCTCACTGATAACAGCTAACACCCCCCAGTCCGAGCACGGCGCCGATGAAGCGAAGAACAAGGGCCAGAAAGCAACCGACACTGCCAAGGCACGCAACCCCCCCTCTCCCAGCCCCTCCATACGAAGACTAACACCCTCGCAGGAAAAGACGCAGAACCGCCCCGGCGACAACCTCAAGAACACCGCGGAGGACACGATGAAGGACATTCGTTCCGAGGTACGTATTCCCCCCCACCTTTTCCCTTTTCTCCCGTTTCAATTCGCGTGTCAATTTCGGCCGGATTCTTACTCGTGATAGGGGGAAAGGTTCATGGGAACTGGAGGGAAGTAAGGCAGAAGATGCCATTGTTAGGTGGAGGGCTGCGCATGTACATGTGAAAGTAAAAACCAAAAAAATCCCCGTAGTCTCGCGAGTTATGCGTAAGGGATGAGGTAGCTCTGAGACATGTTACATGTACTTATATAGAGTCGTGCCGTCGAACATGATATGTGCGTGGGAGGCAGTTTAGGTAGCTGTTAAACATGATACATGCCCGCAGAGTCAGTTTTGCAACGTCATGACAACGCAGCTCTCCCTTCTCATGTACCTTCCCGCCGTCAAAACGCCTCTTTCCAGAAAAGTAAATCGCCCGAAGCGCCGCGGCATTACCATAAGTAGAGGGCGAGACTGGACTCTCGGGACTATTTCTCCCCTCGTCATCTCACTTCGAAGCTAGACAGACTTACCGCTATTCTCCCTCTACCCTCGCCATCGCGATAAACCCCTCAAACCTTAGCCACGAGCTCTGAATTGACCGAGCCCCGAGACTATTCCATCGAGGCCTCAAAAATGGACAAGACGCCCGGCAAGCCGAACCCGATGATGCCGTCGGGCGCCACGGATCCCCTAGAGGAGGTGCAGGGGAAGAAGAAGGTGGGAAAGCCGTCCGACACAAAGGTGAGACTCCGTCCGCTCCCCCTCCACCGGCCCCTCTCCCCCCAACCCCCAACCCTCTCCGGCCCCACCCTCTCCCGAGCTCCAGACGCTCTTTCCCATCTCACAAACCCCACCCACGCGGCAGGAGCAAAGCTGACATACGCAGGAATACGGCACCCAGATGGGCCCCGAGGAGACCGAGGTCGCGGAGCCCGGCTCGATGGCGGGCAGCGAGGAGGACCCGCGGCACGTCAACACCATCGGGCCGGACCCGGGGCTTGTGGGGGCGCTGCACGGGATGAAGCGGAACGAGGAGCCAAAGTAAGGTCTGCGTGGGCTCGTCTGGAATTGAAATGGATTGACCGGGCTTGTTGGGATGTGGTGGCTCTGACTGGTCTGGCGACGAGGATGCTGGGAATTGGAACTTGTAGGTAGTGTAGTGTAGATTGAAGAGAGCCGCTGCTGTGACGTATGCTTGCAGGTGCCAGGTGATGTCAGGCGGTGCTGCTGCTGTGACGAAGCGCTCAGCTGCCAGGTACGCGGTACGTACCAGCAACCCCGCCATCACAGAGCTCTTTCTGGTGCGGGGCACTCGCGATAACTCGAACAACTCGAACCTCTCCCCGACACGACACGACCACCCCAACTTCGACCCATCCCCATCCAACCGCCAACATGTTCAAGAAAGAGTACGTCCCACCCCAATCTCCTCTCCGCCACCCCAGCTCACGGACCACGCGCTAACTCGACCCCCAGTCACATCACCCCCGGGCCCAAGGCAAAAGTAAAGTCCTCGGTCCAGCGCGGCCTCCGCTCCGCCCTCCTAGAGACCTACCCCCTCCTCGCCCCCCACATCGACACCATCCTCCCCAAGAAAGCCGCCCTCTCCTCCGCCAAGCTCCCCGACCGCGTCGCCCTCTACACCCTCGACTCGACCCCCCTCTTCTTCCAGCACGACGGCGGCCCGCCCCTCCCCCACCTCCGGCTCGTCCACCGCTACCCCGCCGCGTTCCCCAGCCTGCGGATCGACCGCGGCGCCGTGCGCTTCGTGCTCTCCGGCGCGACGCTCATGGCGCCGGGCCTGACGTCTGCGGGGGGGAGGTTGCCGGAGCCGAGGGGCGAGGGGGAGGAGGGCGAGGTCGATGGCCGGTGGGGGAGGGAGCTGGAGGCTGGTGAGCCGGTTGTCATCATGGCGGAGGGCAAGGAGGAGGCGTGTGCCGTTGGGATCTTGACGGTGGGGACCCAGGAGCTCAAGGAGAAGAAGAAGGGGCCGGCGATGGAGGAGGTGCATTACCTGGGCGACGGGCTGTGGAAGCTGAACGCGGATTAGTGAGGACGGGAATTGCACGGGTCTAGCGACGGAGCTAGGGGGCGTGGGGTGGAGTGTATCTACAAGTCTCCGGGTGACGGCTGGTATACGGCGTTGAGGGTCTGAGCATCGTGAGGGGCGTTTATATCTAGGTCCGAGCGACGGGCTGCTCTAGCGTTGAGGATCAGCGTTGAGGGGAGTGTATCTCTAGGTCACCAAAGCGACTCCAACAAATTTTGTTATCCAGCCCTCCGCCAAAGTGTTCTAGTTAAGAAAGAGACGCTACGGCCCAACCCCGCGAAAGTGCCCCGGTGGTGAAGCGGGAGATATTACAAGATACGAGTACTTCTGCTATGTCAGAATAGCCGATCCTATAATTACACCTACGACTTCACGTACACGTTCACAAGCCTACTCCTGACTAGACGCAAAATGCTTTATTCAATCTAACTAGCTTTTCCAACCTCAACCTCACGCAGAGTTCCCATCCTAAACGCTGTCCGTCAGAGGAATGCCCGGCCTTTGGGACAAGACCGGAGACGTTGGTATCCCGCTGACATATTGATAAACCAATCTCAAAATCACGAAAAGGGGGAAAACGAAGAGAAGAAGGGGAAATGTAGAAAGAAAAAGAAGCGAAAACGAAGAAAGGGGCGGGGGCGGGATGAGGGAGTGGAGAAGGCAAAGAAGACAAGAAGGGAAGACGAAAGGAGAGGAGAGGGGAGAAGAGAGGAGAAAAGACACCCGTCAAACCGACATGACCCTCGACAAACTCCCACCCCCCAACCCACTCAACCCGCCCAACTCACCCTCACCCTCCCCAGCCCCAGACCCAGATCCGACAGACTCAACCAATCCGCCAGGAGCCGTCTGCGCCCTCGCAAGCTGCATCCCCATCTCCACCCCCTCCCACGGCAGACCCGGCCCCTCATCCTCCGGCACCGTAATCTCCGTATCAACCGACGCCCGACTCTCACTCCCGGTGCTCGATTCCGACTCTCCGCTCTCGCCCTCGTCATCCCCCACCGCATCTTCGCCCACGAGAATCACAGACGCACCTCCGAGGGGATTCCCCTCGGAGAGGTTCTCACCTGGGCCATCACACGCCCCGTCAGTCTGCGGCCCAAGATCCAGATGCGGACACGCGATTCCTCTAACAGGTCTCCCGCCCACGAGGTCCCAGATCCAGTGAACAAAAGGCCGCATAAAAGCAGCAGGTCTCCTCTCCGCCGGCGCCGGCTCCTCCTCGCCAAACATCACGTTCCCCTCCCCATCCAGGCGCCCAGTCAGCGCTCCCTCAAAGCCGTACAGCTGCGTCGCGGACCCCGTGTAGACGCGCCAGGGCTCGCTCTCCTCAGGAGCCTCACCCCCGGGCATCTCATCTCTAGCCCCAGACGTCCCGTCAAGCACACCCGCAGGATCCCCTGAAGCATCGCCATTCAAACTCCCTAACCGCGAGCCTGCACCCTCCGGCGACCCATCGAGCCCGAGGGGGATCTAACGCCCCTGACCCGACGGCTCACCAACCGTCGTATCAGATGATCTCCCACTCCTCTGGGCCCTCGGGATACTCTGAACGCGCGCAGAAATACCCGCCATCTCATAGTCCACCGACCCATCATCAAATGTCGCAGCAGAAGAGCAGCTATCGCACCGGGTCATCTCGCGTGTGTCGGCCATCTCAGAGTCCCTCAAATCGCCCGTTGCATCGGAGAGGACTCCAGGCCTTTGAGCGTCGTTCTGGGTCTCCAGGTCGGCGATCGTAGCATCTGAGGAGAGACTCCCGCGCCTAAGGTTCGTCCCCATAACCACATCCGCGCCCTCATCCCCACTGGCACCCGCATCCCCCAACCACTCCAAAGGCGCCGAGCCACTCGCAATGACCGTCTCGACAGAAGAACCGCTCCCCGAGCTCCAAGAGGACTCCGAGTCCGCGGCCGCCTCGTCAAAGGCAGCGAATACGTCAGTGCTGCCATCCATCCCTCCTGCCACTTCCACCCCCTCGTCAACCTCGGCCTCGTCCTCCCCCTCACTCTCAGCAATAGCCTCCAACGTTGAGGCTCCATACCCAGGACTCCTCCCCTGAAGCCCGGGCGGAGTCCGGATGCCCGATCGCCTCACTTCCTGCCCCTCTCCCGACAGCACACCATACCCTTCACCCCCGCCCCGAAACCGGTCCAGAAACTTCCTCGCCCCCGAAGGCCCATCCGCCCCATCCCCACCGCCATCCCCAGACGATTCTCCTCCTCCGGCCATCCTCATTGGCTCACAAACCAAGACCCCCTCCCCCGCCATCCGCATCCCATTCCCCAGCCTCCCCCTCCCCCACGCGCCCGCCTCCCTCGCCCTCTCCCTCTCCCCCCTACACCTCCCGCACCCCACGCCCTCATCAACGGCCGAGACCCTCGGGTCCAGCTTCCTCCCGCAGCAGCACGACCCCTGACAGCACCCGCACTGCCCGCACGCACCGCAGAACCGGCAGCGAGCCGCGTTGGGGGAGTCGGGCGGGCTGCGGCAGCAGCAAGTGAACTGGCAACAGGGGCAGATACCGCAGGCGGAGGTGGCGCGGCAGGTGGAGCACTCCGGGCAGGAGGTGCAGGAGCGGCAGCGGTACTTGTCGCGGGGGCAGCCCTGGCATAGCTGTCGGGGGATGATGCCTGTGGGTGTTAGTGAGGGCCGCTGGGAAGAGAGGCAGGGTCAGGGGTGGGGAGAGAGGGGAGGTTACGTACCGGGCTGCTCGGAGGTGTTGCTAAAGTCCTTGAGCTTGAACTCGTACCCCCCGACGGAGACTTCTTTGGTATCCTTGCCCCAAGTACGGCGCTCGGGATGGGAGTTGATGGCCTGAAACGTCAGCTCACAAGCCCCACTCTCCAAGCACCAAGTGACAAGAAACAAGAAATGGCAGAAGCACTCACCGCAGCCTGGTTCTTAGCCAAACGGCCAAGGCTCGTATCTTCCCGATACCCCCTCTTCCACTCCTTGGACATCCACCAGAACGGACAAGTATCCTCCTCTGGCACCGGCGGATCCGACCTCAAAAGCCGGCTCCCCTGAACCTGCGGCTTGACCATCTTCGCAACCCAGTCCCTGTACCCCGGGTCCTCAGGCCTGTCAACGATATAACCCGCGCTGACCGGGGCAGCAGCCTTCCCCTTCCCCTTCCAGCCCGCAGCGTCCCCTTCCCCCGCCGCAGCATCCTCCTCCTGAGCCCGTTTCTTCCAAGAAGCCTTCACCTTCTCAGCCTCAATAATCTTGTCACTCAACTTCTTCTTCAGCGCTATGAGACGATACACCCTCTTCCCCTCGACCTCACCCCTCGTGATCTTCCAGCACTGCAGCGCGGGGTCCTTGACGACCTTTATGAGGCCCTCATCGGTGCGGCAGGCGACGACGTCGCTGATGGTATAGCCCTCCAGCTCGAGGAGCTCCTTGGCCGTGGATGCTGTGGGCCGGGGGTTTGGGGAGCCCGTGTCCGTGAACCTCGGAGGGGAGGCCATGGGTGTGTCCTCGGGTGGCTGGGGGTCGAGGGTCAAGAGTGAGATTCGCGAGCCTGGGTCGCGGTCTGAGCTGAGCGGCTTCATCGTGGATATCGCTGGCTTGTCGGATAGTCGAGTTGCAGCGAGACGATGTCGAATGAGTTGGCTCCTGTAATGATTCCAGAAAAGAGATGTTCGAATACCGCGTAAGAGGCCAGTGCTAGAGTCCAGTAGCTTTTCAACCCACAAGAAGTCGAAACGTCGAGATCGATAACAGTCTTGGGAGAAGGAAAGACCAAAGCAATCGTCGGAGGAAGCTACCGTTTTGATCTCTTGTACTCCGACATAGCGCTCCAAAACAGTAACGAACAAAAACAGAAATAAGGAAAACGTCAGACGAACGAAATTCTAGGTAGAGTCAACCGTTGGCACACCAAGGGTGTTGCCCTGGCGCTTGAACAAGAAGTATGTCAAGAGTTTAGGAACTCGGGTCGTAAACAAACGGAGCGGCGGAAAGCATGCGGTGGCTGGGCGTCGACGGCACGGTTTCCGAGAAGGTGGGCATAGGATCGTGATGGCGTGGTGATGGTGTGGTGATGAGCTTCAAGATCGTCTCCGTTGCTAGTTTCAAGGGTCAAAGGCGTGTGAGGTATGGAGGGGGTGCTGTGTCAACCCGGCCGTCAGGGGAAGGCATCGCCGGGCGACTGTCTCCACGAGAAGGCGCATCCGACACGGGGACGTCACATCATGGGCCACGTGTGATTTGGACTTGCCAGGCCGATGACACGAATGGAAACCGAAATTCCATGACCAGCTACCAGATTAGGGGCTATCAACTGCCCATCCCTCCGCCAGCAGAAGATCGGAGATGGAGGCAACGTCAACACGGGTTGGAAGTCGCTGTGGAAAACAAGATTTTATTTGTCTACAAGAGATGTTAGCTCGCTCGTTCTCCTGCCAAATGAGACCGACCGTTGACCGGAACAAGTCGATTACTTACTGCCCTTGCTATGAGCCAGTCCTTTAAGGGCATGCTCGGACAGGCCAGGTTCTCATCGTACAACTCCAGCTTTTTAAGAAAGACAAGTCTGCAACCGAGCACCTATTCCAACGCCAGTGGCCTGTGTCTCAATACCGTCGTGCTCAAGAACAGAGAACCCTCACTCGCCAAAATACTCTCACTATCCAGCCATACTCACTTCCTCCTTAGCCTCTTCCACCCCCTCCATCTCCCCGGCCTCCTTGGCCCTCATCCTCTCCGCATACTCCTCATCATGGGCCCGCATAGCCGCCTCCCCAACAGCCTTGTACTCCCCCTCAATAAACTCCACTACATTCTCCATCAAGTACCTCCCGTCACCCCCCCTCAACCTCTTCCTTGGAAAAATCCCATACTTGTCATCCTCCTCCAACACAATTCTCTTCAACGCCTTGGCCAGACACCCGCGGTACATCCTCGCTCGCTCACCCTCCCCGCCCAACCCGCCCAGTCCCTCCTCCCCCAACCCCTCCACAAACCCCTTGATCCGATTCTTCCAAATATCGTTCCTCTGCTGCTCGATCTCAAACTCCCTCAGCCTAGCCCTGAACTCTCCTTCCACGGGAAACCGCCCAAACACCCTCTCCGCAACAGACTCCCGCGTGTGCCGCCTCTCCGTGAAGCGCCCTTCGGCCCTGCACCGCGGTAGGAACTCCTCCACCCAGCCCCTGTAGCACGGCCGTGTATTCATCCTGCGCCGATCATTTGACTTGAGCGCCCTCTTGTCATCCTCCACCCTGCTCCCATCCTCCTTCTCCTCCTGCTCCCCCTCTTCCAGCGGCTTCACCCAGAATAGCGGTGAGCCAGCAGCGTACTCGTACAGCTCCTCGCGGTTCTCAAACGGTTCTTCCCACGCCGTCCCACCTCTCAACCCCAACACCTTCAGCACACTCCCCGGATCATCCGTAACCCAAACTTTCGATCGCCTCCGGTTCACCCCCTCAATCTCCGGTACCCTTATCCAAAGCGCCTCCTCATCAACCGTCAGCCCTAGAGGCCTAACCGTCGAGCCCAGGATATTCCACAGGTCCCCGTGCGCGTGCTTAAACAGGCCCCACTGGAATGCCTGCAGCGAGGGACACACCCTCACGTCGACCTGGATGTGCCGCTCGCGGTCGGGCTCGGGGCCGAGGTGCGAGAGGTGGGTGGGCCACGGAACGGCGTAGTGCGCTGCCTTGAGGCCCTTTTCGCGGAGCATGTGGGTGGCGCCGAGGGCGTGGGAGATGGCGGTTAGCTCGGGGTCGCCGGTGCTGCCTTTCGCGCCGGGGATTGTGCCGCGAGGAGTGGGGGTGATGCCGGGAGGGGGCCCGAGCCCGAGGGTGGCGGCGCGGCTCCAAGTTACTAGGATGTCAATGTCGCCGAAGTCACTCTTCCCGGGACCGTCGACGGGCGAGGCGACGCAGAGGTAGAGGTCGCGGAGGGCGCGGTGGAGGCGGGCTTTTGTCTCGTGGTAGACCTGGGGGGGCATGCGGGGGGTGAAGAGGGCGTTGGGGCCCGTCACGAAGGAAGCGCCACCCATTTTGCTGTTAGAAGATCGTTGTCTCTGTCTCGTAGGTGGGGATCTCTGACGTCTGATGCCAGGGTTTATATCGTGAGGCGGGCGTCGGTGTGACGGGCAGCCTGTGACTCAGCCGGGGAAGGTACTTGCTGAGCCCGGGCCAGATCCATCCAGCGCGAAATGGAGTTGATACGCTTGCCTGGAGATACCGGGCAGGCCCTGTTGGAAGCAATCTCGAGAGTGCGAGGTTGGAGAGAAAGGGAATGAGAGAAATCAAGAGCGGGCAGAAACGCCGCTCGAGGAACTCGAGAACCTGCTCTTAGCTTGCTTTCCGCAAACTGCAAGCGCGCTGGAGGCAGGTGCTGATGGCAATGCCGTGAGATGAAGAGGGTGAAAAGAATGGCCTCGAATCAAAGGCGGTGATCCTTTGGCAGAGAGAAGATATCGGACGGAAGCCAGGCAACGAGTCTGGGCAGGCACAGACAGGCTCCGAGGGGCGCAGGGTCAGCGGGGAGTGTCGGATGACCACGAGAGACGGTACAATAGACAAGATAATGGATTTATCAACAGGAATGAGACAGGATGAGAGGCTCTAGCGTGTCTTGTGCCGAGGGCGATGCATCATGGACGGGTTGATGATTCCTGTCGAATCCATCGTGAGACGCTGGACGGGGTTTGCGCGTTGAAGGGGCCCAATCAGCCACGCTCTTTCATCACCGGTACCTCGACGAGACCGCCCGACGGAGGAGTGGATTATGTTCGCACTTAATGTTGGAAAATGAACGTGCCGAGCCAAAGTAAGCCCATCTAACGCATCATTCTAGGTGGTTGCCTGGACAAGCAAGAGGCCGGCAGAGCGAAGCCAGGGCATCTCGACGGCTTACAGTGGGCGGAAGTTTTGTCAGCGCTGCGACCTCCTGAAGCCACCTGCTCAACGCGGTCGACGCGTGACAACCTCATCCCTCCTCCCACACCACCATAAACGCCCGCCTTCCTCACTCGCAATCCACATTGCCGGCGAATATTTCATATTTTCTCACTCACCATCAGTTTCCCACTAGTAACTTGATCTCGTCATTTGGGAAAGTCCTTTTCTGGCGGGCAACACCGCAACTAGCACCGCAACACGCCGCGTCTCAAAAGGAACTCACCTCACTCACTCTCACCCACCTCATCATCGCAATGGAAGATACCACCCGAAGACGCCATTTCTTCCACCACGGCTCACCAGTAAGCCCCTCCCCCCCCCCTTCCCCAACCCCCCTTCACTCTCCCTCATCCCTCCCATATCCCACCCCCTACTCCTTTACCCACGCTAACGCCCTCCAGGGCAACGAAGCCGAAAAGCGCGACTGCCACTGGTGCCAACTCCGCTCCTTCCCCAACCACGCCACCTACCCCATAACAGTCGTGAACGACCTAACATCCGACACGCTACCCCGGGACTTCCGCTTCATCCACGAGGCCGTCCTCCGCGCCGGCGTCGACCCCGCCGAGGCTAGCTTCCGGAGCGGCTGCGAGTGCGCGCGCGACGCCGACTGCCGGTACAAGCGGTGCGCGTGCCAGGCGGACGTCGAGGTCGAGGGACTTGGCGAGGAAAGCAGCGGGGACGACGAGGTGGTGGGGGCGGGGAGGGTGCAGGTTTATGCGTATCAGACGGCGGGGGCGAGGGCGGGGATGTTGAGTGCCAGGATGCTGCAGGAGGACTGTGATGCTGTTATTTACGAGTGCCATTCGGGGTGCGCGTGTAGCGCCGAGTGTCCGAACCGGGTCGTGGAGCGCGGCAGGCGGATTCCGCTTCAGATATTCCGGACCACGAACCGCGGATGGGGTGAGTCCCTTCCCTTCCTTTCATATCTTCACCCCCTCTCTTCACTCCCCCTCTTCACTCCTTTCTTCTTTACTCCCTCCTCTACCACAAACTCACACTCACACTCACACTCACCCCCCAGGCGTCCGCTCAACAGTCGACATAAAAAAGGGCCAATTCGTAGACCGCTACATCGGCGAGGTAATAACCGCCCGCGAATCCTCCGCCCGCCGCAAAATCTCGTCCCACAAAAAGGACGTCTACCTCTTCGACCTCGACAAGTTCCACGACCCCTCCTCCCTCGACCCGCGCCTCCGCGAGCCGCCCCACGTCGTCGACGGCGAGTTCATGTCGGGCCCCACGCGCTTCATCAACCACTCCTGCGACCCTAACCTGCGGATTTATTCGCGCGTGGGGGACCACGTTGACAAGAATCTGCATGATTTGGCGCTGTTTGCGGTTAGGGATATGCCGAGGGGGGCGGAGCTTACTTTTGATTACACGGCGGGGGTGGTGGAGGATGAGGTTGGGGGGGATAGGGCGGGCATGACGAGGTGTTTCTGCGGGAGTGAGAATTGCAGGGGGTGGTTGTTCTAGGGACCCGAGGAGGATGAAAGGGACGAGGGGTAAATAGGATGAGAAAGGGAGGGGGAAATACGTGGAGCAAAGGAGGAGTTGAGCGATGGAGTCGGGCGAGGGAGCACGAGGGAAGACGAGGGACGGATAGAAGCAGGGTTTGCTTGATAGAAGGGGTCTGCTGGCAAGGCGTCACGGAGCAATGTGTTCAGGTTCAGGAGCAGGGAGCAACACCAGATGATTTGTGGCACATTTGCCACCTCCTACGCCTCCCATGATACCGTCCCTGGCTAGGCGTGTCTCAGTTCAAACCGTTAGGGACGTTAGAGCAAACGGGGTCTTGTCTCGAGAGCACTGCCCCTGGGCCTAGCGCCGCCCCGTTCGCACCGTGAGGTTCCCTGGAGATCGACACGTGACCAGAACAAGCAGCTGTCCTTGAATCGTTGCCCTGGCTCTCCAGCCCAGTCTAACCCTGTGTGAATGGGCAATGTGTTCAAGGGCAACCGACGGAAGGCATTCCGTCGCAACAGCTCGCCTGTGTCGAGCGGAAGCCCAAGTCTTGGCACCGCCAAGCTTCGGGAATAAGGGTACTACTTACGGTAGATACACTGTGCGACACACAGTGACCCACCCACGAAGCCAAGTTGGTCGCTTTCGCGTCGGCGGAGCTCGAGCTGGCACGGAAACCAGCAACGACGTGCGTCAGCCTCAACGTCGCCCCAATTCCCAGAAGCGCATTCCACGCAGACCCCAGGGCCCACGCATCCCTCCCCGCACCGCGACGTTTCGATCCCTCCTTGCGACTCCGCGACAAAGGAAGAGAAGAAAGGGAGCGCGCGATTCTTTGTCGATCTGTCCTTTCCGAACTGCGCCCCTTGCATCCGAAGCTCCCCCCGAGGCAGACCACGTCCTCCGGCCACCCTGAGATACGAGAGATACCCGCACGACATCGGGAGGCATAGTCGCCCGCGGATACAATGGTTGCGCCCGCGATACCAGAGTGCGTACCCGCCCGCCCAGAGGCTGCTCGTCGCCCGCTGACCGGATTAGGCTCACCGAGGAGGTGCTCCACGAGTCGGTCGACTCGCGGACCGAGTCGCTCATTGCGCTGCGCGAGCTGGGCCCGCCGGATTTGGTCCATCTGCTCAAGCAGTCGTCGAGGAACCAGAGCAAGCAGGTGCGCTTCCCTGCCTATCGAATTGGCGCTGCATAGAGAGACGAGATAGAGTTAGAGATGGGAGGGGCTACGGGCATTTGCTGACCAGCGCAGCTCGGAGTCTATCACCATGTCACCGGCGTCGACGCCTCGTCGTCGGCGAGTCTCGCGGCGTACATTAATACCCTCACCCACTCCGACGGCCACGGCCAGCAGCAGGCCAAGGTAGTGGAGGGGCTCTACTGGTTCGTCCGCCCCGCACCGCAAACCCCAGACACAAAACTGACCCGCCCAGCTGCTACAATGCCTTCTCCCGCCTCGACATGCGCGTCCACGTCACCATCCCCGGCTCCGTTGAGGCCTACTGCATCGACGAGCGCGGCGAGCAACGCAAGGCCACCGACGACCTCTGGCTCGAGACCTTCCTCTGCAGCGTGCTGCGCGCCTACTCGTACGCCGACGACGGCAGCGGCGAGACCATCCGCAAGATCATGGGCGTGCGCCGGTTCAACCCCGTTACTAATACCGAGTCGGAGCACCGGTTTTTGAGCTCTGCGGAGCAGCTGTTTTTCAGGGGTATGTGTTTCTGTTGGTGTGGTGTCTCTGTCAGATCGTAATGTTTGTGTCGGAAAGATGGTTTTGTCGCAGCGATATCTTTGTCTGAGAGCCCCACTGACTCCCACAGGCTGGCAACTCGGCTCCGACTCCGTCGTGCAGGTCCCCAACAACGTCTCCAACCACCTCACCACCGGCCTCCTCCGCTACTTTGAGACCACCGGCCGCTACACCTCGGGCATCAACCTCTTCGAGAAGCTGCGCACCCAAAACGTCGAGGTGGCCTCCCTCCTCGCCAAGGTCCTCTTCATGGGCAACGAGGAGGTCCGGGGCATCAAGACGCTCCACGAGGCCCTCCAGGAGACGCCCATGGACTACGCCATGCTCGACGCGCAGGCCGAGTTCCTCCTGAAGAAGGCGCGCTCGGCCCCGACGCCCGAGCAGCGCGACGAGCGGCTCCGCCTCGCGCGCGAGTGCGCCGACCGCAGCACCATCGCGGCGCCGAGCGAGTTCCGCACCTGGGCGCGCCTCGCGCAGGTCTACGTCGCCATGGAGGACTGGGAGCACGCGCTCGCCGTCCTCAACTCGTGCCCCATGTTCACGTACCAGGACAAGGACGCCCCCGTCATGCCCGAGCCGCGCGACGTCTACCTGCCCACGCTGCCCGCGACGCGGCTCGACGAGATTGACAGCGAGCCCGAGTCGCGGTTCTCGGAGCAGGTGGACCCAAGCCTGTTGAACCTGAGGGCCGCAGGGTACCGGGGGACGTTTAGGGAGGCGTATAATATCTTGACGGAGATGACGGCCAAGCTTGGCTGGGATCAGCTGCTGAGGATTAGGAGTAGTGTCTTTGTCATGGAGGATGAGTATCGGAATGAGAGGGATACGGGGCCTGGGAGGAGGAATGCTAGTATGGATGGGCTGAGGGGGTCGCCGCGGGCGTCGGTGGAGGGTGAGGGCGAGGGTAATAGCGATGGCGAGGAGAAGAGCGAGCCCAAGAGTGAAGACGAGGCCAAGGAGAACGGCAATGGGGTTAAGAAGCCGGTGAATGGCGATACGGACAGCCCTGAGAAGCCGTCCAACACGATCCACCCGAAGGACCCCCACCCGGAAATGGAAAAGGTACGCCCCCCACCCCTCCCCCTTACCTTACCCTCGTCCCTCCGTTTATTCACCCCCACTAACATCACAGGACCCCGAGAACCCCCTCTCCAAGCTAAACAACAAGCGCCTCTGCGAGCGCTGGCTCGACAGCCTCTTCATGGTCCTCTACGAAGACCTCCGCGTCTACACCATCTGGCGCACCCAGATGGCGCAGTACCGCGCCCAGTCGATGCAGTACAAGAAGTCGGCCGAGGAGTGGGAGATACTCGGCACCCTCGCCGCGCGGCTGCAGCACGGGCCCGAGGCGGAGGAGGCGTACCGCGCGTGCCTGGGCCAGCGGTTCTCGCCCAAGGCCCTCACCGGGATCCTGCGCGGGCACGAGAAGGGCGCCGCCGGGGGAGCGGGGAGCGGGGGTGCGTCGCGGGAGACGTTGGGGAGTCTGATTAGGCTCGTGACGTGGCAGTATCGGTGGTACAGCGAGTTCTCGCCCGAGCTGCTGCATGTCATCCGCGTGCTGATTGAGGAGGAGGGGGCGCTGAAGGTGCGGAGCGTTATTCAGGCTACGAGTCTGCCGCAGGGGTGTCTTGATTTGACGCACCATTATGCGGCGCTTTGTGCTACTTTTCGGAGTAGTGGGACGGATGGTTAGTGGGGAGTGAGGAGCTTCGAGGAAAGGGGAGGAGGGATGGGCTAGGGAGGGGAAGGATGGGTACGGGGTTTTGGGAGGAGCTGTGGCAATGGTATCGTGGACTTGGGATTTGCAGGGTGGCGTAGTTGCTGGCTGCTAGTATTGATAGGGCTGCTTAGGTGGTATGTATATCTAATAGGTGTAGTAGAAGATAATGTCTGTATTCGCATCCCCTTGCTTGGTGCACACGCATTGACAGGGATGTCGTTGGACCATGGGAAGATACCAGCGGAACAGAGAGGGCTTTTCGGCGATGACGTCTCACTTCCTCCTCAGTGTAAGCGAAATACAAGTCCTAGTACTGGTCTACTTCAAGTGTTCTCCACGGCACCGCCTTCCACTTCGCGTCGGGTCGTGCTTGGCCAGAAACCTGAAGGTTATTACTCCGGTACTTATTTATCTGCAAAGACCGCGTGAGGAGCTAGTATCCTGGTATTGACCGGTACTTCTGGGGATACGCCGTGTCGTCTACGAAGTGGGAAGGAACGAGAGACGCGCTTTCATTTCCGCGCAATTGTGGGACTTGCCGGGGAAGTTGCGCCTTCTACGTGTAACCCTCGTCTGGGCTGCCATCACTGTAATCCTCGAGCGCGGGCTCCCGGAACCAACACTATCAATTGTCATCTCCAAAGTCAATTAGCTTGCCTTTAACTCTCCACTAGTAATCAGGCAGAGACCCGATATGGTACGGGTTAAGTCCGAGCGGGCATGGATGTCGTTAGTGGTATAGGAGGCACGCCGAAGAAATCACTGCATGTGGTTTTATGGGTGTATATGAGAGGTGAATATTGTACTTACACGCCCGGAATATCCGTCAAGGGATGGTAGAGTGGCAGCCTAGTATTCAGCTGACACGAAATAAGATAGCGCCATAGTACTCAATTTATATTCACAAGACTCCGTTCCAGACCTTTGTCAACCTCTGGTTATTAACCAGCCGCGGCGCAAGCAGCTCCAGCTCGCGAACCCCTAGCCAGTGCCACAGAACCAAAAGGCTCTCCGTCGTCATCCACATATAACCAAGGAACCAAAGACCCCTCCCCATCCGCCGGTTCTTAATAACAAAGTCCTCGGGTCTATACCGTGGGTTCACAATCTTAACCCATAAGTTTCCCCTGGCCACGGCGGCAAGTACCTCAGCGTCGGCCACGAGGAACAGGTGGTACCGGTCGGGCGTGTACTTGGCAGGCAGGTCATCGCGATTGTCCTTATACATCTGACGTAGGCTGTCGAACCCTGCGTTTTCTAGGAGGTCGCGGTCCGAGAAGGGCTCTAGGCGAAATAGCAAGAGGAGCTTAGACGCAGCCTCGGGGTTTCCGCGCCGCCATTTATTTTTATCTTCCGCTTGCTGCTGGGTCTCTAGCTCCTCGGAAACCTGCTCGCGGATTGTCTGGAGGAGCGTCTCCCAGTGGCGATCTGTCTCGCCCCCGTAGGCGGTACGGTATATAGGGAAGCCCCAGGTGTCGCATACCCCCTCCTCGCAGCCGGCCACCCCGGCGCTAGCTTCGAGGTGCTCCAGGATAGCCGCGAGGCCGGCGTCCTCCATCCCATGACCCGGTCGTATAGTCCGGAATAGGCGGCACCTCCGATTTTGTGCTTTGACGCTGCAAAGCCATCCGGCCCTAAGATATGTAGCCCGACCGTTGTCACACGTCCATCCAATGGAATCGACGTCTCCGCCCGGCCGACATGGGCGACGGGGAACCGCCAGGCTGCGCATCGGATTTTCCCCGCAGATAAGACGGAGGATCGCCTCGGTCTCACTACTCGCATCGCCCTCGCCTTGAACTCCTGCCAACATTGACGTCGCCCCACACTCTCAATCGACGCCATCATGGCCGATCCCCTCGCCATCATCGGCGTTATCGGCGTCGCTGGCCAACTCACAAAGGCTCTCGCCGGTCTCGGCCTGGACTGGAAAGACGCTCCATCGGACGTCAGGGACTTCATCCTCGAGCTGCAGACCCTCAAATCCACCCTATCGGAATCCAACACCAACATCATCCTGAACCCGGACTTCACCAGCGCCTTCGAGGGCCGCCACTCCGCCGTGCTGTCCCATCTCGGGAACGACGCTCCCTCCACCGACGCTAGGCTCCTGGTAGATGCTTGCCACGTGGAGTTGAAACGTCTACTCGTGGACTTGGAGAAGCGTTCGCGGGGGCACCGAGCGGGATGGGAGCGCGTCAAAGGGGCCTTCCTGGCGGGGAGGACCCGCGAAGCGGTCGGGAAGCTGCAACGGCAGTGCCAAATGCTAAACAGTCTCGTGGCCATCGACAGCGCCGCCCTCGGAGCAGCAGTACTCAACGAGGTCCGAGAGGGACGACGAGAGCAGATGGACCAGAAGGCCGCTGCTCACCGCGACGCAGTTCTCGAATGGCTGACGCCTAACGATTACGCCGCTCAGCAGAGCGACCACCTGGGACGCCGGCGATCCGGGACAGGCCAATGGCTGATTGATTCGAAAGAGTACTTTGCTTGGCGCGACGCGGGCGGCGGCATTCTCTTTTGTCCCGGGATCCCAGGCGCCGGGAAAACCATCATCACGTCGATTGTTATCGAAGACCTAACTCGCACGGCGGACCAGACGACGTGTGTGGCGTACGCCTACTGCGATTTCAGGCAACAGGCGGAACAGACAGCCCAAAACCTGCTCTCAAGCCTGCTGAGGCAGCTCGCCCGGGGACAGACTTCGCTTCCCGATAGCGTGGATGCACTGCACCGGAAGCACAGCAAATTCAGGACTCGTCCGTCCATGGCAGAGCTCCATACCACGCTCACATCTGTGGCTAGCCTCTACAGCCGGGCATCCATCGTCATCGATGCGCTTGACGAGTCTCCCTTTAACGAGAGGGACGCCTTCCTCGAGGCTGTCTCCGACCTCCACCGTGACTCTCAAGTGAGCCTGTTCGCGACCGCCCGACCTGAGGTGCTTTCACACTTTTCTGAGCATTTCGAGGGTTACGGTTCCAAGGAGATACGAGCAGCGGATGGCGACATCCTCAACTATGTGAATGGCCGGCTCGCCACGGTGCGACGACCCCGTCTCTCCAAGTTCCCCGACCTCCAGGATGCTATTCGGCAAAAGATCGTCGAGTCGGCCGAGGGAATGTATGCCGCCCGATCCCCTCCAGGACCTTTTCCCACTTCTTTGTGACGAGCACGCTAACTTCCAGCCCCAGGTTCCTTCTCTCGGTGTTACAGCTGAATCACCTCTTGAGCAAAGCCACGGCAGGAGATATCGAAGATGAGCTGATCCGCCTGCCCCGTGGCCTATCAGGTCTGGACGTCCTGTACGGACAGGCCATGCAAAGAATTAGCAACCAGAACGCAGGGCGGGCGGAACTGGCCATAAAGGTCCTGAGCTGGATCGTCCACGCCAAGCGGCCCCTTAGTGCCGTCGAGCTCCAACACGCAGTCGCCATCCGGCCGGGTGACCGGATGCTCAACGACAAGCACCTCACCGAAATCGAGGACCTAGTCTTGGACTGCGCCGGGCTTGTGACCGTCGACGACGAGAGGAACGTCGTCCGGCTGGTCCATTTCACTACCCAGGACTATTTCGAGCGGACGCGCGCGACCTGGTTTCCCGACGCAGAGGCCCAAATAGTGGAAACGTGTATCGCTTACCTATCGTTTGACGTCTTTGGGACCAACAGCGCGCGGATTCAGCATGACGATGATGACATCTATGACGAGCATGACTATTATGAAGAGAATGAATGTCATTGCGAGTATGGATACCGTGGCGTGGATGGATACCAGGCTTTCCCGTTCTATACGTACGCGACGGAAAATTGGGGCCACCACGCGCGGGAATCCGACGCCAACCCAGTCCAGCCAGTCCTTCACTACTTAGAGGACTTGACAAGGGTCAGGGCAGCTTTAGCGTGGCTGACAAGGGGAGGCCGAGCTTTCTCCCTTTTTGCAATCCTCCCGAGGAGTCGCCTAGTTTCCTTGACGGGGCTGCATTTGGTCGCGTATTTCGATGTCGCGCGTTACGTCCCCTTCCTGGTTAACCGCTCTCGCAACCCAGACCCCTTAGACGATTGGGGGCAAACTCCGTTATCGTGGGCCGCAAGGAAGGGATACTTGTTAACGGCTGAGGCACTGATCTTGCACGGCGCGAAGCCAGATCATGAAGACTATGAGGAACACACGCCGCTAATGTTGGCCGCAGCACGCGGGCATGAGGGCGTCATTGAGTTACTACTCCGTTACGGAGCGGATATAAACTACAGGAACAGATGGGGCCAGTCGCCGCTGTCACGCGCCGCAAGGGATGCCCAGGGGAGCACCGCGGCGTTGCTGATGGATCACGGCGCGGACACGCGCCACCGCGACAACGACGGTATGACTCCACTGGCGTTGGCGGCAGAGAGCGGGCATGCGGCAGTGGTGCAGATGTTCCTCGACGTGGATACTCTAGACGTGGACGTATCGTGCAAGCATGGTCGGACGCCACTTTGGTATAGCACAGGTGCGCGGGATATGACATTTAGCGTACTTCTGGCCCGAGGAGCCGATCCGCGCCACAGCGACGTTGACGGATGGTCGCCCCTGCACCGGGCCACTTTTTGGAGAAATACCAAGGTCGTAGAGATACTAGTCGGGGACAGCCGCGTCGACGTCAACTCGAGGGATAAGTCAGGGAAAACGCCGCTCCACACGGCGGTCGAGAACAGTGTATACTCCGTTGTGAAACTCCTACTGGCGTGCGACGGCATCGACCCTAATGTGGAAGACAACGACGGCGACACGGCCCTATTATCAAGCGCGAGGCTCCTCTGTAAGAGCCCCGAAAGAGACGGCAATGGAAGCATCGCGGGAATTCTCGCAGCGAACGACAAGGTCGATGTAAATAGACAGGATAGCGCCGGGCACACGGCGCTAGCATTCGCTGCGTGGGCTGGTGATGACCGGCTAGTCTCCCTCCTGCTCGCCCATAGCGCAGACCCGGACGTTGCCAACAGTAGCGGAAAGACCGCGCTGGAACTCGCAGCGAGGAACGAGCATAGGGAGGTGGTGAGGTTGTTGTTAAGACACGGTGGGGAGGACCCAGGCCGCTTCGACTGGCTACTATGGGACCGGGATTCCGGGGCGTTGTGGGCGGACCACGTCCTTCGGTTTCTCGGGCTAGGCGCGCTCATCTCGCCACTCCTAAGACGATCGCAGTCGATGGAGGTACTTGTACGTTCTTCTAGGAAGGACCCTATCCCCTTGTCGTATTCTCACCTCCGTTTAGCACATGGCTAACTAACAAGCGTTCCAGGACATATATCCGGCCAATGAAGGCCTCCCCGAGCCTCTTCTCAGCAAAGAGTTTTATTGAAGGTTACTCGGGCTATAACCTTTGTTCTAGTCGGAATAGCGTGCGTATCGGAATGGTCGACTGGGAAGGGGTGCTGAGCTGGGGTTGTCCGTGACGGGTGGTATCTTTGTCATTGCAGGCGGAGAGCGGCAGCTTACGGCAGGGTATAGGGACAAAGAGCGTCCGTGCGTGACGAAGGAGATACCTGGATTACTCGAGAGACTATACGCGCGCAGAAGGAGATACCCGATTGTCTACGCTGCACTACCCCATGTCCCTAGTGGAGAATTCCTTTGGACCTAAGTTTTGAGATACCTCCTCTATGCCCTGCCGTAGTAGCTGAGTTTTTGGTGACGGACTGGGTCTGTGGTAAATTGGGTATAAATTGAGAACGTTGGGGTGGCGGCTTAGGTGAGCTACTAGCCCGTCGGCTGGCGTTGAGAATCTTCTATGACGGTTACGGTTGGCGTGGCCTGGTAGAGCAGCTATAGGCCCAGAATGAGTTGTTAACTAATACATACGACCGTAGATCGTAGAAAGCTGACGACCCTGTCACCTCCTTGAGCATATAGACAGAGTTGCATGGGATTTATCTGCGATCCTAGACCGAGCGTCCTAGGTAGACTCTCTAGATGCTAACTTCCGAGTTACCATGTAATTACTGATTATATATTTAGATAGATAACGGCACCGTAGAAATGGCCGTCTAATCATCAAAAACATAAGCTCCCAAGCTTCCACAGATGTGAGTATAATCTGTCACTTTCAAGACACGAAAACTCTTGGTGAATTCATCTTCCCATTATTACCACAGTACTCACAGCGGGGATGGTAAACACGGCGAATAGACGCTAACTCGAACCCGTCCTACAACAGGTACCGGTAGTCGGGATTCTTATCCCCCAACTCGGTCTTCTCCTCCTCAGTGAGCTGACCCGCCGCCCCGTCCCTCCCCTTCCTCCTGTTCTCCACCACACAGCTAATGCCGTATACAGCGCACGCGATTATGGAGAGGACGGTGAACGCGATAGATATAGAGTACCCCGGGACGAACTTGGGCGCGTCCTTCTCCAAAAAGGCGTACACGGCAATGATGCCGCCAATGTTCCCGAAGCCAACCTGCCACGCGCTGCCTACTGCGCGGCGGTGGTGGCCGCCCAGGTTCATGTTGAACCAGCACACGACTATGGGCATGGCGGTGTACGCGCCCATGGCGACGAGGAACAGCGCGGCGTACTGCACCTTTGTATTGTCGTGGACGGCGAGGAGGATGCCGAAGCCTGCGATGGAGACGCAGATGGCGAAGACTGCGAACCCGAAGCGGTGGCGCACCCTGTCCGAGGCGAATGCTATCAACATTGAGAAGACGAAGGCGGCGGCCCACGGCGCGACGCTGTAGAGCTGCGTCTCAATGTCGCTGTACCCGTAGCCCTTTATAATCCCCGGCGCGAAATACGCGTATCCGTAGCCCGGGACAATGAGGCCAAAGTACATGAACCCGCCCACCAGAACGCGGTAGTCACTCAGCACGCGGCCCACGTCCCGGAGGGTAATGGAGCGTTCCACAGCAGAGCTGCCCTGGTCCTCGCGCAGGCGCGCCGACGCAAAGGCGCGCTCCTTGTCGTCGAGCCACTTTGTCTGCTCGGGGAAGTCGGGCAGGAAAAAGTAGACGAAGAAGCTCGCGAAGACGGTCAGCGCGCCCTCGAGGAGGAAGATCCAGCGCCAGCCGCTGTACCCGCGCATGCCGTGCATCTTGCCGATGGCGGCGGCCAGGAGGCCCCCGAAGGCTCCCGCGAGCGTCGTGCTGTTGAAGAAGAAGGAGTACCGGCGCTGTGCCTCGTGGCGGCGGTACCACATGCCGATGAGGTAGAAGGCGCCGGGGAACATGCCCGTCTCAAAGAGGCCGAGGAAGAAGCGCGTCGTGACCAGGCCGGCGTAGTTCTGTACCAGCCCCTGCATCATGGTCGTGAGGCCGAAGAGGAACATGTTGATGCCCAGCCACACGGAGGGGCTGAAGCGCTTGAGGAGCATGTTGGAGGGCACCTCGAAGATGATGTAGGGGACGAAGAAGACGACGAGGGCGTTGTTGTACTTGTTGCCGTCCAGGTTGAGGTCCTCCTCCAGGCCGAAGATTCTGGCATTGGCGATGTTGACTCGGTCTGGTGTTCTTGGTTAGGGGCCACGGGACTGGCGTCTCTTGCTATGAGAAGGACTTACCGAGGAAGGCCAGCAGATACATGACGCAGAGCCAGGGGACGACGTGGAGGTCGATTTTGGTCACGAGCTTGCGCTCCGTCGTGTGAGGCGGGCATTCGGCGGGGAAGTCGTAGTCCTGCAGCTGCTCATCGACGGCGCCGACGCGCTCCATGTCCTGGCTCTCGGACGTGTCATTGACAACGTCCGGCGGCGCGGCCTTCTTCTCTTGCCAGGGGAATCCCATTCTTGCGCCCTGCTTCTCTAAACCTCGACAGCGGATGAGTTTGCCTCGAGGACCACTGGGGACTCAATTGAGTTGTCTTGTGCTAAGCGATCAGTCGAGGGAAGGTGTCTGATCGGAAGGTTCGGCGAGCAGGGAATTTTTTCGGCGGAGAGGATGTGCGATTGGCAGGGCGGACGCCGATCTTAACTTAGAACACGCTCTCCCTTTCGGTCCCATGCCCCTCTCACATCGCGGCCCTGGCCCCCCTGGCCGAGTTGACACCCCACCCGCGGCAGCGCTTATAGCCAGTAGGTTTGTTGGGGAAGTGGGTCCGCTGTGACACCGGACCCGGATCGGAGTTCCCGCAGTGGTGCGCGGGCCACATAACCCCGACACGGGCATCATTTATGTATGCTAGTTTGCGATATGGCCCCACCACCTAAACCCGGCTAGGAAGGAGGATAACTGTCCCCATATCTTGTACGTAAAATCGGGTATATGAACGGGAAGAACATCGTATTCGGTAGGCGTTCTCTGCTATCGAAGTTACAAGGTTTATTATTCTATAGGTGCCGTTGAAGGTTTTCTAGGGTATGGTAAGGTTCGGATCATCTTCGCTAGCGGAGTCTCGTAACTATACTAGCAAACTTGATCCCGGCATAGTCTGTACTGTAATCTTTGGTTTATCGGGCCAGGCGCAATCAATCCATTACTCCGTGCTCCCGAGGCTATGTATCGCGATCGTTGGAGGCACGTCCTGCCACGAAGGCATTCAACCCATCCCACTTTAGCATGTGGCTAACTGGCGGGCGTCCTATGGCGTGCGTCTAGAAGGCGAAGATGACGATGAAGGCCTTTCTGAGCCTCTCCCAATCGAAATTTTGGTTGAAGATTGCCTGAAGATTGCCAGTCTTGTAATCTTGCTCCAGTCGGAATGACGGGCGTATCGGCAGGGTGGACTAAGAAGCGGGGTTGACGCCGGAGGTAGCCGTGGCCCGATATAGCCGTGTTGGGGTCGAGGCATCTATACTGCTCGCTCGTGTTAAAGGCAGAGTTAAAGGGTGGCTTACGTGCGGTACTCTCGTGATGGGCTTCTAGGGAGGCTATATAGCTTTATGTTGTTCGGTGATTATCCGCGTCTACACGGCGTGGTCTGATTTCTAGTCGATTTGTCGGGAGACTAGTTCCCACTACGGGCTTCATATATAGGTCTTTCTGATCTGGTACTAGCGTTATGATATGTGGCCGGATAAGGCGTCCTTTTTAGGACATATCTTATACCGGCTTGGACATGCGTAAGCTGGTATGAGCTAGGGCCTGGCGGTGTCTTTGTTTGGCGGGGTTACGCTTTATGGATCGTAGACTTTTTCCTCGGTTCCTCTCGCTCGGTGGCCGTTCCTCTTACCGTTAATATGGGGATCGTGGACTGTGTTAGGGGTTAAGTACAAGGTATGTACAGTTGTGTCTAAAACAAGGCAATCCCGGTTGAGACGTAAAACGTGGACAGGGCCAATGATAAGGCCGTCGCCGGGTAGCGCGGTCTCTAATTGAGTGTCGATTTGACCAAAGTAATACAGAAACAACGGGATATCCCTTTAATAACTCCACGCGAATGCTCGCAGATTACACCATACACACCACGCAACGCCACCCCATTCCGCCCTTGGCTCACCCACCCACTCGCCCGCCTCCACCATCCTATCCAGGTAACTCACTAACGTGATGCCTCCCCAACCCCGGCCCCGGCCCCGCACCCCCGCCATACAATTCACTGGGTCCGCTCCCATCCCCCTGGAGCTCAGACGGCTTGGAATTATTATCCAGCTCAGCAGGCGACGCAAAGCCTACTGGTGAGGCGTACGCGGGCGGCGTGGTAAGAGGGCTCTTGGGCGGGAACTGGGACCCGTCGTCGAGGGGCTCAGAGGCCTTTGGTTTCCGGAGGAAGAAGTACCAGATTAAGAGGGCGATGAGGGCGAGGCCTGCCACGCCGCCTACGACGCCGCCTGCTATTGCGCCGACGGGAGCGCCCGGGGAGGAGTCATCGGCGGGCGGTGTTGGGGAGCTCTCGGCGGACGGTGTTGGGGAACTCTCGGCTGGCTCGTCGTCGGGGTCTATGCAACTCGTTAGTATCCCGCAATCCATAAACTTCTATTCCCCAATCTTCAACGGCCAGCGAGCAGACGGGTCCCCGAAGCGAGGTCCCGGTTCCTGTGCCAGCATGTCTAACCGAACCCACAACCCAATACACAGAAACCCCGAACCCAGTACCCAAAATCCAGGACTACAAAGGAAGAAGACTCACCCTTCCCCGCCCGTATCAACGGCAAAACCTCCTCTCCAGCCTCAAAGGTATACCCCGGGCTCGCGCACCCGTCGCTGTCCCGCGTCGTCGCGTAGCCCACCAGGCCCTTCTCGCAGCAGAAGTAGCCGCGGTTGTCGAAGAGGTCCCACGTGTCGTTTGCGCAGCGGGGTTTCGAGACGATTTCCGCGGTGCAGTTTCTAGAGGAGGGGCAGCACTGCTATGGTTAGCGTTCTGGTGGTCAGGAGGATCGGATTAGGGGGCCGCGATGCAGGCAGTGTGGTTGCGTGTGGTTGCAGGACGGGGTAAGAGGAGCAGAGAAGAGAGGGAATGTCCGTTCAGAATGTGATGAGACAGGGAGGGCTTCATACGTCAACGTTGTACTGCGTCGGACACGATGACGACTCGGGACAGCACGCGCGGTACGGCTTGTCCGTCTCCCCGCAGTCCACCTCCGACGCCTGGCAGGTCTCGGCCCTGCGGATGGCGAATCCTGCCGACATACTGGCGCAAAAGCCGGATGCTCGCTTCTTGGGAAATCTTGTCTGTCGCTCGTCGGTAAGCTGCCGAAGGATTCGATAAACGTCGTTTCGCGCGGGATGTTCCTTCCTCCATTCGACGTCGTACGGGGTATATAGTGAAGATCAGAGTAAATCGGGGTAACGCCTGCTTTAAAATCCTCCCAGGCCCCCTTTCCCACTCCTTTTCAGGAACCGTGCTGAAATCTCGCTTATCAAGACACTCCGTGCCTCCCTGAGGCCCCGGAAATGGAAATAGATCGGACGCCTTTAACCTCGTAGGGCCAAGAAATGCGGGACTGGCGGGCGTGGGACCTTCCGGGTTCGCAGCTTTGTACCGTGTACGCGGTCGAAAGGCTGTCATTCCTGGGATATCTTGTCGGGATACTTGCTTGGAAAATTGTGGTGGGTCTCCTTTCGGGGCTGGAAGGAATGGCGTGGGGATTCGGAGATTGGGAGTTGAGGGCGTTTGCGAATTGGGTTGTGAGCTTGCGCCTAGTGACCCATAAAAATGGGAGAAGGATTCTCGTGATCTCCACTTCCCCTATGGCATATCCAGATCGTAACAGTATATTGATCCCGTGCTATAGGTTTAGCTTTTCAAGGCATTACCGAAATGCTGGGAGGCGAGACTCGGTGTTGAAGTGTTCTGGCGCAGTTGACTTACACGCCGGCCTTGGCGCCGTGTGGTTTTCAACTGCTGGGCTTACCGACTATGCCGGGGACACAAGTCAGCGACGACTTGCGCTGCACTTGCCCTAGAGAACGGGAGCACTGTCACTCACAAGTTATTATTCGATGCGGCTGTTCAGGAGCATGTTTCCTACTATAAAGGCAATGTCGAGTTGATTTATAGAGGTGCTGATGCCGAAATCAGTGCTACTACTTGTACATCGCCAAGTTGCCCGGAGTCTAATGATAAGCTTGAGCGCCGCACCTAAGAAGCGGCCACTTGCATAGCACCTATATAATTACTGGATAGTAGAGCACTTCTACGCAACGATGCTCCCCAAGTATGAGACGTTTGAATACTGTTCCAGCAAGAAATCAACCAATATCGCAGAGAATATAGCCGCCCTCGAACCTTCGCGTACCGCTCACTCCACCTTGAACCCCGTTTATACATCTTTCCTCACCGCGGCATCCTCTCATTATAGCAGCTCAGTTGGCAGCATGGCGTCAAAAAAGGCTTAAGGTGGGCCCGATGCGTTAATCTCGGAGAGCCAAGATCGTCTTGGCTTTCTACGCTTCTTGGCTTTCTGCGGCTAATAAGATTACGCCAGGCGGGAGAGTCGCCCTTTTACAGTTACATACCGCTATACGTTATCCGACGCAGTAATTATTATTGCTATGTGGCATGTTTCTAGTCAGTGCTATTCCAGATTCTGGCCATGGACTGACTTGATTGTCAGGGATATGAATCAGGAATAGGGTATGTGACAGGAACAAGGACATGGGTATACGCCTTATGCCCCTCGGACATTCGAGGTCCGGGAATATGCCTATTTAGGCAGGGGCACGAGGGCGGATGAATTTATAAGGGTAGGAACCCCGTTCGCCGAGGCATGCTGCAGCGTGGAGGAGCGGGATACTGATAGGGGTCTCGCACGAGTGAGGGAGGGTAAGGCAGGGGGATCCCCTCCCGGATCCGACTGAGGGAGTAGCGATTAGCGAAATAAACCGGCAACACCTAACATCGCGCCTGCCGTTGGCGCCATTCGATTTCACTCGGTACTCGGACTTGATTCATACTGCACCTATTCACTATGTCATAGTCGTCCCTATTCTGTCTATCCGGCCTAGCTAGTGATGCCTGCCAGTTTCACTTGCTGCCAAAAAATAAAAAGCGGGGGGGGAATGATATTATAGTTGCTAGACTTGGGCGAGGCGTTTCATTATAAACTACTCAACTATTCATGGGCCTGGATATGCTATAAAATGGTTTAGACGTTGGGAAGTCCGTAACAACTTCCGGCCCTATCATCCCCCCGCCCGCCATCCCGCGCATTATCAACGGCGACGCCAAGGAAATCTTATACAGACGACAACTATGTAGTACATCAAGCTCACCACCGTCTGCTTTGAAATCCCTCTTATATATCATGAAGCGTCCATATTGCGTCTCGCGTGCCTCTCTTTTTCGCTCCTTCTGTACGTTAGCATGTCGGAGCGAGAAAATAGGGATACATTGTCGCCTATTTAAAGGTTGGTCACGCGTTGCCGAACATCGCATTTATCGTGGTATGAGACGTCTGTTCTCACATCTAGCCTTGCCTATACCTCTGCGACCGGTTGACTGCCATAATATTTACCGATAATACTAGAGGATATAAAACAAACTGCATGGAGGCTTCAGCCTACCAGCCCACATGTTTAAAGTTCCATAGCCAGCTCTTATGGGGTTTCCTTTCACATACCCCTACTAGAACCGGCTGTTACATTAAGTATAGACTGCTGTTGTCGATACTGGCTGCTTCGGGATTCCCGGCGATTATCCTAAGAATCCCAGATACGAATATTCCATGGAGAATAGAGGAGAAGGAACTAGCCATGAATTTTTGGTCGATGGATACCGGTCAGGCATGCCCCAGATGCTAATTTAGCTGGTCATAGGTAAGGAAGGAGTGCTAGAGGAGGGCTGCCCGTTCTAGAGAGGAAGGAGCCCCGAGTTCATACCGAGCACTATAAACTCTAGTCTCTTAGATACATGTATTCATAACCCGATAGGCGCGCCAGTAGCGTCGCCAATATGAGTAGAAAACTAATTCATACGTGACTCCGTCATTATCTCGTTACTCGAGCCTAGATATCCGGTATTTAGGCTAGTAGATGACTGATATAGGCACACTCTACGTTTTTCCCGGCATCCCCGGCTCTACGCGAGTAGGAAATTATAACATTGAAGCTATCCTAAATAGCGATGAGCGCTCCTTCTAGGCAACGGAATGAATTCCTGCCATATATAGTTCCTGCCTATTACGAGTTCCAACCTAATCATCCCATGTTCTTCCGTATTCAATCCTTCTGGGATACCGCCCTTCTCCTAGAGCGCCATACTTTTAGCTTTTTTTCTACTTAACCTTTCACTCCTAGCAATTCCAATACGATCCCATTCGGCGGACTCATCCTATTTCACTAGCTACATATACGTTCTAGTCCCGAAACCCTCGGTCCTTGATCTGCAGTGCGATTGGGAGTATTAGGTAGGTGCTAAGAAGTAAGCCCCGACCTACTAGTTAACTTATTTACGTATGACACTACCTCTAACAACTGGACTATGAATAGAGGTCGCTAGCCTTACCCCGGCGTCACGATGCCACCTCATCCTAACTAAACATAGAGCGAGGAGCATGCACAGACCTACCTGAAAGACGGGGTTGCTAGGATCATGTATCCTATCTACGTAGTATATCAGGGCCCCAACATTCTACGCATCGTTCAATTTCTGGCCAAGGCAACGTATTTTCACCTCTAGGCGGCTCAAGGACGGCTCTATAACGTCGTAATTCAGGTGAAATCAGGGATGCCGGATCCCTAAGGGTTTCTCGCGTATTGCCTTCACGCCAGTCTCCGGGCCGGGAAGTTTACGCTTAAGCTTGTCGATAAGATCCGAGAGAAGGGTTGAACCTTCGATCTCTTTCGGTCTGGGACCCGAAAATGGAAAAATACCCTCCGGGAAAGGTATTAGGCTAGTACTTCTCGCCTCAGTTTTCGGATATAGTCGACGCTCTGCTCTAGCCAGGTGCTTCGGATAAGGAGTTGAGTATATATTAGGCATTATTCAGGAATCCAGTTATCGATAACATCCGTATGGTGTAGTATAATAAACACAGGATTATTTAGGAGATTATAGGCATTAGAATGAATAGGAACCTAGAAGCCATCCGCTAATAATTCGATGGAGACCAGCTACCTACCCACCGGGAATACATTATCCTACCACCCCAGAGACGCCGAGTATAGGGCCCTCAGCCTGAAGCTCCTCAATTGCAGAAACCCGTTGAGCCTTAGGGTGCCCAGATGCAGAAGACTCCCCAGAACGAGGCAGCCTCCCTGAACCATAATAGCATATCGAGATGCAATAGCCTCCCCAGGACTACCAGGGTGCCCTGATCCAGCGGCATTCCGAATCGCAGCAACCCGTCAAGCCTCAAGGTGCCTAGATATAGCAACATACCCAGGATGAGGAAGCTTCCGAGGGAAGCGATATTACATACATTCTAGCCGTTCAAACTCCTAAGGATAGCCAAACCAGCTCTCGAAGCGAGATTAGCTTGACGCTTTAACGACAACGTAGGAGATAATAGCTAGATGCTACTAGGCTACATCAATAACCCGGAAAACCTTCAACTACAGATCGACACCATCGAGGAGGAGAGACAGCTAGATATCGAGAGCGAACAACTCGAAGCAGAGGAGAGAGCCCTAGAGGCAGCAGGATATCCAGTCTATATATCGTAGCGCGCTCTAAATAGTCAAAGCAGAGGAGGTAGCCCTGGCCCAGAAGCGGCAGGATATCCAGGCTGCACATAATAGCGCGCTCCAAACACTCGGAGCAGATAAGGCCCGTCACAATAAGCGCAAGGTGACATGTAGAGAACGCCGCAAGAAGTTAGCGGAGTGGAAGTGCAACCTGAACCAGGATCTGATGGCCCTAAAGGCATCCGCAGATAGATTTTGAGAAATTTTACAGGCCTGAGGCAGAGTAACTTAGTAGATAGGGGAATTAGGGCGGGAATTGGAAGAGGGATCTACTTTTATGATCTTAGGATTTGCTTTTAGGATCTGCTTATTGGTTGCTTATCAGAGAACGTTAATACTAGATCTACTAGATATAAGTCAGAAAGAGAAGAGGACGTCTGTAAAAGTGTCACGGTCTATGGCGGCGGAGCTCGAGAGGGACGAGGTGCACTGACTTGCTTTTGCTTTTGCCTTTATGCTAACTTTACTTCCCTTCGGACTTGCTTTACTCCGGGCTTGATTTTATGGGACTATTGCCTCTGCATATGCTTTCCTCCGGGTTTGTCTTTAATTTGCGTTTTGCTTACTTCGCTTCTAGCTACGAGCCTGCTCCCACCATTTAGTTTTATTTCCTTTGTTACCCGTAGATATAATTATCTAGTAAACGACCAATAGAGTTTTATTGCTAAACTATATGATGAAGTTCGAATCGTGATTTATATGGCGCGAACAGGACATTAATTGTTGTTCAGGACGCGTCTTGACACGGAGGATTAGGAGTGGACGGTTGGTGGAGTTGGTGGGGACACCGAGCCGGGCCGGCACCGTCAGCCGTTCGCAACATTTCTAACCTAGATATATACATATATCAAGGATTTACGTGCGAGGAAAGGCTAAGAATCTCCTTTATATTTCAGAGATTTCGGGAAACCCGGGGCCCTCTTGGGCGTGGAGGCTTGGGCGCCGTTGGGACAAGATCATCCGCGTAGGGCGTGAAGGTTCTAAAGATGATCGTGTGTATAAGCCACGAGTTTTGGAGTACGCGAAGATTGGACTGGAGTGTCGATGTATGCTGCTATTACGTTTCCAGGACACTATACTATCCGTGTCGCCAAAGGCGCTCGTGCTATTGTACCTCCGCTTACCGATTGCCCTGTCGACGTTTCTGAAAGGTCCGCGACCTAGCAAGATTTCCAGTACTCCAAGGATCATGTTCAAATCGGGTGGGAAGTCTCGGTATTAACGGCTAGAAAAAACTCTAGTCCACATGAAACTCCTCAAACTCGACCTCCAACCCATCCGTGTCCGCAACCGCAAAAACACCAATGATCGGGCCCACAAAGTCCGGATCCGTCATCTCCAACGCATCAACGGTACCCAGCGTCACCCAGTCCCAGCCGCTTGTCCCCACCGCATACCGCAGGGTATACTCCGTCTCAGTATACCCGATCTCAAACGACACCTCCTCAACCTCCTCCAGCACCCGACGGCTCGTCCTCGAGATGCCTTGCGCGGCATTGACAATCTGAAAGACGACCGCCGACCCCGCGGCGTCAAGGTAGATGCGGAAGAAGCGGTGCTCGTCTTTGTAGCACGCGAGGCCTAGCCGCAGGTGCACCGCGGCCCAGGAGCTGTGGAGCCGCGGGATTGTTGTGGTGGCGTGGCCTTGTAGAGTGCGCTGTCTTTTGGCGATGAAGGTTGGCGAAGCGTTGGGGGAATCGAGGTCTGTGGACGCCGGGCTAAGCGTGATCTTCTCACCGCCACTACCAACGCAATAGCGGTTCAGCGGCGCATCCCTAATGTAGACGAGCCCGACGCTTGGTGCCTCGGAGAGCACAAGGCTCGGGAGCTGCACGCCCTTGTGGTTCCTAACGTCTAACCGAGCCGGCTCCATCATCAACCACCCATCCTCCCACCTCGCCGGCGTAAGAAGCGTCTCCCTTCCAAGAACATACCGGTCCCCTTTCCTCCGCACGCCCAGACACACGGCCCACCACTCTCCCTTTTCGTCCTGGAAGACATCGCAGTGCCCCGTGTGCTGAACATACTCATCCGTTCCGCGAGCTGTCAGGATAGGGTTCGCCGGCGACGGCTCATACGGCCCCCAGATGCTCTTCGACCGGGCCATCGTCGCGGAGTGCGTGGCGTGTGTGCCCCCCTCGGCAATAAGAAGATGATACCACCCGTCATGCTTAAAGACGTGCGGCGCCTCGGGGTTTGCGCTGCCCGTGCCGGTCCAGATTGTGCGCTCCTCCGATAGCCGCTCCCCGGTTGCGAGGTCGAGTTCGAATTGAACAATCTTGCCCGCCGACGCCTGGACGTAGACCCTCCCCTCGTCAAAAGTAATACTAGGATCGATGCCGTCGAACTCAAAGTAGACGGGGTCACTCCACCCCCCACTCCATATATCGCGCGTCGAGATGATGAAGTTCTCCTTTATCGCGCGGACGTCGTCTGGGCCGCATACGGCGTTGGTGCAGGCGATGTAGAAGACGCCGTCGTGCTGACGGAGCGTCGGGGCGTAGAGGCCGCCCGTGGCGGGCATGCCCCTGCCGCCCGTCCCCGGGGCGGGACCGAGTAGGCGGGTTCGCGACTTTAGGAGGCTTAGCTGGGTTTGCCTGCCGATTGCATTTCCTGACGGTGGGAACGTTAGTTGGTATGTGAATGTTGGTATGAGAGAACGAGACCGTGATCACAATTTGTACGGGGGATAGGGTACTTACCGATATGCTTCCAGGACGACAGGTCTTGGGAGGCGTAGATTGGGAGGCCGGGGAAGAGTTGGAAGGACGAGGTTACTAGGAAGAACCAGCCGTCGACGTAGATTACCGACGGGTCGGGGGCGGAACCTGGGATGATGGGATTGAGGGAGGGTTGGGCGACCATGGTGAAGGGATCGCGGGAAACTGGGAGCCGGAAGGTTTCGTAAGGTCTACTAGGGTTGAAAAGGTGGTTGTTGTTGCTGGTGTTGTCGTGCGATGTAAGAAGGCCCCCGCGCCGGCTTACACTACTTTGGGGATAGGCACACGCATATTGGTGGAACTCGATTTCGCCGCGGAATGTACAAATCCTGCGTGCAGGCCTTCAGGAAGATAAGGTCCCAACAACGTGGACAGGCGTCCCCCGCGTTGGGCCCTGGAGAAACTAGAGAGCTCCTGCGGCTAGCATGTGGGGACAATGCAGGACGTACGCCTCCCGATTCGGCCAAACCTAGCCATATCTTAGAGGGTGAGGGTTAACGGCATAGGTTTATCTTGGAAACTGCTAGACAAGAAGCTCTTAGGCCACCTCTCACGGGATTTTCTTCATCCAGCGGCTCCTGTCAAGTTTCGTAGGCCATTGATAGCTTCTCGGTGCAATTTAGTATTATGGGCCCCCCAAAAGCTCCCAGAATGTGTTCCTGGTTGGTTGTACGGTCTTCTTACGTCTTGGAGGATTCTGAAGCGCCATTGACCTCGAACAGGCTCGAGCTGCCCAGCTTTCCGTGTTTTCTAGGTAGTTCCGTGGCGAGATACGACCGAAATTACATCCTATTCGATGCAGCAGACGAGGTTACCCCCGATACGGCTTGTCATTGTCGCTTCCAAAGACATACTAGGAGACAACTTTAGCGCCAGGCTAAGTCGTACACAAGTCTGGTCGTGTCCGTAAAATGGAGACCATCACAGCTCGACAATAGCCTATACTCAAAACCCCCATCAGTGCCATATAATACTTGACGGAAACTGTCAGGTCAAGAGGAACTGCAAAGTGATCCAATTTGGTTTTTCCGGTCTAGCGGCTCTATATAAGTCTCGTCTCGGCGAGACGGACTATTTTCTGGAACTACTTGTGTATCCGCAACCGGCCCTCCACTCCGGCATTCTCTCACGTATTATGCACACATAAGTAGGGTCAGGCACTCGATTCAATAGTTGCTTCTAGCCATTGGGAGTTTTAGATCTAGGTTCAGAGTAACGAGCTGTTGTGGTGTTGTGGGAGGGGAGACGGTACCAGACAGCTGGAACCAGTTGCGCAGATGACCCCGCGCTCGTCGAGTCGTCGACGGCGAAAAATTACCCCACCTTAGCTTGGAGGGGCAAAATTCCCACAAGCTAGCTACGACTTCAACCTTGCACCACCCTCAACCTTGCACGCTCGCATCAAACAACATTCCATTTTCACGAACTCTTAATCCTAACTCCCATACCAAACAAAAAGTCGAACCCCACATAAAGCTATTACCGCCGCCAAAATGCCGAACCCGAACCCCTACCTCCTCGCAGCCGACAACTCCCCCGACCTCCTCCCGCTCCTCCGCTCGGAACCATCCCTCGCCTCCGCGCAGGACGAGCACGGCTACTCCCTTGTCCATGCCGCGACGAGCTACAACCACCTCGACCTCCTGCGAACGCTCATTCAAGAACTCAAGGTCGACGTCAACCTCCGCGACGAGGACGGGGAGACGGCGCTCTTCGTTGCGGAGACGGTCGACGCAGCGAGGTGTCTTGTTGAGGAGCTGGGCGCTGATGTCAAGGTGAGGGGGGCTGAGGGGCTGACGGCTGGGGAGAAGATTGAAGGGGAGGGCGACTTCCCCCTCGTAGCGGAATACCTCCGGGCCAAGGACGGCGGCCAGACACAGAGCTTGAGCCAGAGCCAGGGTGACCAGGGCGCGGGAGGGGCCGAGGGCTCGCAGGGCCCCCTGCCCGAGGACCTCAAGTTCACGGTGGGGACCATGGACGTCGAGCGCGACGTGCCGGACGAGGTGGACCCCGAGTTCCGGAGGAGGATACAGGAGCTCGCGGGGCGGGACGACTTCCACACCCCCGAGGGGCAGGCGGAGCTGCGCAAGCTGGTGGAGGACGCGGTGCTGGACCAGGGGATCTCGGAGGACCGGAACGTGAGGCAGAAGGAGGGGCTGTAGGCTTTTGCGTGTGGAGTTTTTTTCGCGGGCTTCGTTTCTTCGAGGCTGGAGTGGGAGGAACGTGGAAGGGGTAAGGGTTTGGTGGGTGAGGGGGATGGAGAGGGAGGGGAGGCTCAGTCGCGGCGCATCTCCCAGAAGAGGTACTCGCCCCCGGACTCCGGCGGCCGGAAGAACGTGCACTCCGCCTCGTCCCCGGGCCCCTTCCCAAACGCCGTCGCACTGAACCCAACCCACGACCTGCCGGGGACAGCAACCAGCACCCTAACCAACACATCCCGCACCCACGCCCCGGGCATGAACCCCCGCCACGACACCCTCCGCACCCCGCAATCCCCCGGGGCGTCGCCGGGAACGCGGTACCCGCTCAGGTACGAGTCTATCTCGTCGGCGGCCTCGACGCGCGGGCTGGCGAGGCGGACGAGGGAGAGCCACTCGTAGAGGTCTGTTGCCAGCTCCTCGAAGTCGGGGTTTGGGGAGGAGAGGTCTGGTTTTAGGGTTGTGAGGGGGGGCGTGGTGGTTTGGACTGTGGGAGCGGTAGTGGGGTTCGGGGTGAATTTTGTGGGGGAGAGGTGGGCGAGGGTGTCGGGGGTTGGTTCTGGGGTTGTTAGTAGGGAGGCCGTGAGATACGGAGATAATATAATCGTGTGCTTACCATCCGGATACGTTGTGTAGAGCCACGTGAGAGGCGCAGCGAAGACATTCTTGCAAGCGTATAGGAGCCTGTCGAAGCCCTTTTTTCCGTGGAGCATCGAGGGGGCCTTGAGGTCGTACTTGACGACTGCGGCTGTTAGCTGGATGTGACGCATGGGCCGGGGGTTGGGAGACGGGAGAGGGGATTGGGGGCGGGGGGGGGTAAAGGACTCACTCCACCGCGGCTTGCCGGACCGGGCCCCCTTTGCGCCGTGGGGTTTGCCCACCAGGCCTGCGCGTTCGTAGGTTTCGCGGTCGAGGTACATTGTGAGCTCGCCTAAAATCCGTCAGTATGCCTCTTTATAAGCCAGAAGTAAGGGGAGGGACGTGCCGTCGAGGATGGTAAACATGTTGTCGATGCCCTGGATCCCTTCTGAGAGCATCATGACCTTGCCTGCATCCCGTCAGCCCCACTCCAGCACCAGAACCGCCGCCGCAGCCTCTCTATAACAATACCGACACCCACTGCCAAGGGTGACCTACCCGTCTTGACAAGCTCCAAGAAGAACGCCCCATCAAGAAACACCCCCAGCGGCGCAACGACCCTCCAATGCGCGGGCGGGACAACATCCCCCAGCGCCCCCTCCACCGCCGCAAAGGACTCCTCCGGCAGGATCAGGTCCACGCGATGGTTCAGCTGCTGCGCGAGAAGCGACGACCATGGCTTGCTCTTCGAGGGCTTCTGGTCCGGGAGGGAGGCGAGGGTGGAGGGGACGTGCGGGAGGTGGGCGTGGGTTGCTGTTGTTTTGGTGGGGGTGTAGGTCGCCGGCTTTGGGTGAGAGAGCATCTTGGTGGAAGGATAGATGCCGTTTATAAGTGGTTTGTGATGCGGTCTAGGAGGGGTCTGGTGGTGTTGTCGTTGGTGCTGGATGAGTGTAGATGGTGTTGTGTCGTTGGTGGTTTGGAGTGAGTGAGAAGCTCAAAGCGGTTGAAAATTTCACCGTGTAAATACGTCTAATCCGACGTCAGTCTCACCAGCGCCCGCCTCAAGCCTCCACCACCAACACTCCCCATTCCCCTCGAGCACTCTTTAAACGCGGCGAGTAAATCTACCCAAAACCAGTATCTGTTCGCTCACTTTTAGCCTCTTTTCATCCATCTTTAGGTAATGCTTTATAAGTGTCTTGTTCCGTTGTTTTCACGAGTCTCAGCGCTCCCGTACCGCGGGAACCTACATCAGGCCAGCAGGCTATACCGAGAAAGACGGGAAAAGAAAAAGAAAAAAAAAGACGTTGAATTCAGACTCCCGCGACGAGTGCGGGATGCTCCTAGACTGGGTATTTCCATGCGTGTAACGGTGCTCTTACAGATACAAGTACAGGCCGCAACTCGCAAGCCACCATCGAATCGCTTAACCACCCCCAACTCCCTTCCAACCCCCCTGCTCCCTCCTCACCTCTCCCACCCCTGTCCTCACTCTCACCCCTACGGCCTCCCTTCGTCCCAACCAACCCCTCCACAAACACCAGCGAAAAAACCAGGACCACACCCCCTCAACTCTCACACCCCTTCGGCCCCGGCGCCTCGTAACCCCCGGCCTTGGAAATGACCCTCCCCAGCCCCCCCACCACCTCCCCCTGCAGCGCCTCGAACGGCACCCTCTCCCCGTCGACGCTGATGTACCCGCTCTCCTGGTCCCGGGGCGTGACGCGGAAGGCGGAGACCTTGCGGTACTCGACGCGCGGGTCGCCTAGCAGCCCGCCGTCCTCGACGGAGAGCATGAGGGAGACGGAGGAGAGCGGGGAGAGGTCGCCGCGGACGATGACGAGGTCGGCGAGGCCATCGGAGGGGAGGGAGGCGGGGAAGAAGTTTGCGTCGGGGGCCATGTAGGACATCTGGTCGGGTTAGTCTCTGATGGCAGGGTTGGCGGGGAGGAAAAGGGGGCGAATACTCACATTCCCGCAGTAGAAATTCCCCAGCTTGTCGTACGAGACGACCTCCCACCCCTCGGGCACCTTGTCATTGACAGTCCCGTACTTCAACGCCGGCATCCCGTCCCCCGAGTCAACACTCGACCCAGACTCCGCCTCCGCCTCCACTGCCTCCATCTTCCCCCCCTCGGCACCAACCAGCACCCCCTCCCTACCCCTCCGATAATGCTCCCTCACCGCCTCCGCCCCCTCGACCTCCACCTTCATCGCAACGTCACAGGGATACACCTTGCCCCCGAAGATGCGCGCCAGGAACCCGACCGTGAACCGCGCGCCGCCCATCCACCGCATGTTCTCCGTCGCGAGGTCGCTCTCCGCCACGATGCCCAGCGACTGGCTCAGGAAACTCACGTACCGCGTCTCCCCCTGCGTGATGCACACCAGGTCCAGGGGCGTCTCGACCCCCTTGACGATGGCCAGCGCCGCGGGGCCCGCCTTGTAGGTTCCGTAGAGGTTGCAGCTCATCGCGTTGCCGGAGCCGCAGGGGATATGCGCGACGGCCAACTTGCCCAGCGCGCGCCGCGCATCGCTCCTCTTCGCGAGGCCGTTGAAGACTTCATGCGGCAGCCCATCCCCCGAGCACGCGACAATCGTATCAAAGGCGTCGATGTCAACCGCCGCCGCGATGTCCACCCCCTCGCCCTGGTGCCGCGTGCGCACCACCGAGACGGGCATGCGGGCCGCCTCGAAGATGGGCGCCGCCTCGGAGGCCCAGATGCGGTCCGCGCCGCCGGGGCCGGCGTGCGGGTTTACGAGGACCTTTGCGCGCTTGCGGGGCTTGGAGGGGCCGTAGGCGAGGCGGAGGAGGGTGTCGGTGAAGGCGCGGGCGGCGGAGGCGTAGTCGGCCGGGGGGGAGGATTCGGCGGCGGGGGAGGGCGTCGGGGTGAGGTTGAAGGTTAGGGTTGTGGGGCGGATCTTGCTGGGGGTGAGGTGCTTTGCGTGGGTTACGGTCAGGGTCGTCGCGGTGAGATCCGCCCAGAGGATGTTGTATAGCGGTATGGTCTCGGTGGGGTTGTCTATCGGGTGTCAGTCGGGATGTGTCCTGTCAGGGAAGGTGTCCGGAGGGGAGCACGTGCGCAAGAGGGTAGTAGACGGGGGGGGGGGGAGGGGATCGATGCTGGTACTAGAGAAAGGAGAGAAGCCTCACCCGTCGACCCCGTAGCGAAAAGCCCACACGTCCTCCGCCGCTTAACAACCGGACCTGCACCAGTCAGAGCCTCGTCCTCACCACCGCCGCCGCCGCCCCGGCCGGGATCCTCACCCGTCACCACCAGGTCCCTCGCCGCGATGCGCAGCGTCGTCCCGCCATCCACCACGAGGGTGTCCTCCGCGCCCGAGGGGCCCCCCAGGTCGGCGGCCGCGTCGGCGGTCACGGTGGCCAGGGACTCCTTTGTCGACATGCTGTGTGTAGTGCTTTTGGGATACGTATGGCGTGGATGGCTGGCGCGGGTTCGCGTTCGAGGGGGGGATCACATGCGACGAGTCGGCCCGGGGAACCTTTGCGATAGGGATATACTCGTAGGGGGCCGGGCAGGGTGTGCCGATGTCTGCGCAAGTAAAAGAGCGGATAGAAGTAAAGGGATCACAGCGGAAAAGAAAAAGAGTCAAACGAGTGAAGAAAAAAGAGTCTGCCGCGGGGGAGACGAGGTTGGACGGGGAGGGAAAAACAAGTGACGGATTAGGTTGTCGCGGAGTCTCGACGGAGAGAGAGATCGGGAATGGCGGCGCTAAATTTCCGCAATTAGAGGGAACGCGCCGAGGTAGCGTAGCGTGTCTCAGCCTGCGGGTTGCGGTGGAGCAGTGCTGGTACGTGCGGACTGCTCAGTGCTACTGCCCCGCGTCAGCTGTCAGCTCCCGTGTAGGCATTGGAAGCAACGTTGCCGACCCCCCCCTTCCCGCTGGCGGACAACCACACCGAACACGAACACTGTTAGGTTCGTTGTATCGCCTCCGTTCTAATAGGCTCACAGGTACACTCTTGTCCCCTCGGCATGAACCTAAAAAAAAAAAAAAAGAAAAAGAAAAAAAGAACCGACCACCATCTTCATCCACCCCCAACGCTAACGGCAGAAACTCGCACAAGACAGGGGTTGATCAAGTAAACACGCCCGAATTGGATTCCCCACAGCACCGGGACCGTCGCACCCGGATCCCTCGGAAGACGCGATGACACCCACCTCCGGGGCCCGGGATCTTGTCTTCCCTTCCTGGCCGCTGTCAGCCTGGCCGTGGTCCACGAATAGCAACGGCAATCTTACGTTGGTAAAAACTCACAAGTGCGAGGGGGGCTAGATCGCGCAGGGGGAGAGAAAAGGTCAGACTAGCATCCGGGTTCGTAAGACCTGGTTGCCGATTGCGCCTTGGTGGAAGAGCCCTTCGTATCGATACATCCGGGTCTGATCTGTCCCGGCATGTCCTGCACTATTCCGGGCCCCAACCTCCCGTCAATTACGTCACGCTTAGACAAGGGCCCACGGGCCCGGGCGTGAAGATGGACACCTCAACACATACCTCGTAGATGCATTTACTCACCAGGTATCAGCGAGGAAAAGATTCCCAAATGGTTTCTTCTCGGTTGGCAGGTAGGACACGCCCAGGCGCGTCGCTCGACCCGGAAAGAGACCGAGGTAAAACACGGGGGAAGACACTTATGCCGTGGGATACTCTAAAGTCTTGTATTCGTTCCTCTATTTTAGTAACCTACTCCCCTACTCCCATCTCCTGGCGTCCAACACCCGTCTCCGTGCGGAAACTCCTCCGCCCTCTCCAGTTGCATTCTATCGGCCGTGTACTCCCCTGAATGCCTCCCCACCAAAAACCAGCACCCTCCCCTGATACAGCCTCACTTCCACCACCTACACCAACACAATCTAAGCAAACACCGACGCATCCCCCCACCTCTTCCTCCCCGCCTCCTTAACCTCCCCGACCCTCCCACTCCCCCACTCCACAAGCGTCCCCAGCACCCCCGTCGCATCCCCCAGCAGCATCCCCTCCTCCCCCACCAACTTCGCCAGCTCCTTCTCGCACGCCTCCTCGTCGCCCCCCAGCATCCTCCGCGCCCGGATCCCAGAGTGCACGTGTCTCGGGCTCCCCTTGTTCTCCTCCAGGAACCTGTCGTTGAAGGCCTTGACGCTCTCCGAGGACGTGAGGGCGGGGAACTCGCTCTTCAGCACCTCGGTCGTGGACTCGGGGAGGGAGGAGAGCTGCGGGGCGACGACGTGTCGGAACTGGACTGTCCGCTCGTGGACCTTGGGGTCCGTCGGCTCGAGCGCGATGGCCGAGTTGAGGCACTGCATCGCGAGGAGAGGCTTGTCTACACCGCTGTTAGCAAACTCACATCACCTCCATCATGCCCAGCACGCTCCGCCGGGGAAACTCACCACGTCGCAGATAAACATCAAAGCCCGCCAGCTGCGCCGCCAGGCTCTTCGGGCTAAACCGCAGCAACGGCTCCACAAACGCCATCGCCTCCTTCAGCGGCTCCGCCGTAGCCGCCAGCTTCAGCCCATGAGGATCCTCGTCGGGCTTCTTCCCGTCCGCCGCGACAGCAGCCGGCTTGTTGGGGTCCTGCTTCGCCGCCCGCTCCGCCTCCTCCCTCTCCACCCGCTGCTGCTCCTTGCGCGCCTTCCTTGCCGCCTTCTTCCGCTCCGCCTCGTCACCGTTCGCGCCCTCCGCTCCGTTGGCGGACGCCGCGGCGTCGTGCATCTCGAGGTACACCCCCACGGCGGCGAGCGCGGCCCGCGAGTAGAACGGGTGCTCGCGCAGCCTGTCCTCCCACCTCACCATGTCGACGTACGCGCGCGCCTGCCCCTTCCGCAGGAAGAAGCTGTGGAAGTCGAACTGGTCGTCCTGCCACACGTTGAAGATCTCCTGGACCTGGTGGAACCGCTTCAGCGCCATGGCGACGTTGCCCCGCCGCGCGTACGCCTCGCCGTCCTCCGTCAGGTACCACAGACACTGCATGTCCAGCAGGTCGCTCATCGGGCCCCCCGGGGTCTCGGCGCGCGTGAAGAGCCCCATCGTCTTGAGCGCCTTCTCGTTCTCGTCGTTGCGCAGCTGGTACTTGGCCGCCTTGGAGCAGATGTACCGGTCCTTGGTGTCGAGCGACCGCGCCTTGTCCATGACGGCCGCCGCCTCGCCCGGGTTGCCCAGGTGCTTCCATATCCGCGCCTTGGTCATGTGGAAGTCGACGCTGTCGGGTATCCGGGCGATGGCCTTGTCGATGTACTCCATGGCCTTGGCGAGGTCGCGGCTGAGGCGGTAGTTGTAGTGCTGCGCGAGGTAGTAGAGCGCCGCGGCCTCGCCCTTGGACTGGTCGCCGTTGGCCGCGCCGTTGCTGTTGGCCCGCGCGTCGAGGTATTCGGTGACGATCGACGCGAGCGTGTCCTTCTTCGAGGCGTCCGAGTAAAGGTGCTTGACATTGTGGAACGTCGACGGGATGCCCTTGTCAAGCATGAAGGCGAGGTAAGTCCTGGCGGCGTCGACGAAAGTGTCGCCTGCGAGCGTGAGTAGGGGTCACGGTGTGTAGAACCGGGGGGGGGGGGGGGGGGGKK